>PVIH01011777.1:0-67273 GCA_004025045.1 Sigmodon hispidus | reverse complement strand
CCCAAGGACCCAGCAATACCACTTCTGGGTGTATACCCTAAAGAGGCACATTCACACTCCAAAGGTATTAGCTCAACTATGTTCATAGCAGCATTATTTGTAATAGCAAGAACCTGGAAACAACCTAGATGTCCCTCAACTGAAGAATGAATTAACAAACTGTGGTACATCTACACAATGGAATACTACTCAGCAGTAACAAAAAACAATATCCTAAAATTCACAGGCAAATGGATGGATTTGGAGAATATCCTCCTGAGTGAGGTATCACAAACTCAGAAAGATATGTAGGGGATGTACTCACTCATTAGTGGTCTCTAAACAAACAAACAAGAAAAAAGCCAAGCATGTCCAGGCTGCAAACTATGACCACTGATCAGCTTGGGATCAGAGACACCCTGGACTGACCCTTCGGATCTCACTCCAACTGTAGGAACACCTGACTCACTCTTGAGGGAGAGGGGACAAAACTGGATTTGCCAGGAGTGGAGACTAATCTAAGTATTATTGGGTCAGTGGGACCATAGGACTGTCTGCTCCCTGCCCAGGGAGGGGATGGGGAGTTGCGGAGAAGAAAAAATGACCTGATGTAGTGGGAGGGGGAAGGGACCTTGAATAAGGATATACAGGGATGAAAAAGAAAAAATTCAGAGGAAAACTGAATACAAAGTAAGTATATGTCTAGTAATCATATTTGCAATATCACCCTTGATAAGTCATACTTATGATTTTTATCTTCTTCATAGTTATTGTTAACTTATCAGCATTTTAAATTCATTTTACTGTTTTTTTTGATAAATATGAAAAAATAAAGAAGAAAAAAAAGGTATCAGAAAATATTACCAACTCCACCCATGACAAGAAAAATGCTATTTGAACTGTCCCAAGACCTCACATGTAATATATACATACTAATTACTATGGGTAGAGAATTGGAGAGGAATTATAAGATATGCACAGAATAAATCTGCAACTTTGCCCAAGAAAATGTTAATACTGATGCTTGTAGAAAAACTGTACAGATGAGAGGGTAGGAGGAAGGGAGATGTCTTTCCTTTTTTGCCTTTAGAATTTTGACTCATGTGCATAACATTAAAATGTAAAAATGAATTAAAAAGAACTGTATTTTTAAAAAATAAAATAAAATAAAATTTTTGTCAAATAGATCTGTTACTTCTTTGGTTATAGTTACACCAAGGTATTTAATGCTATTTACAGCTATTATAAAGGGTTATGTTTCCCTTATTTCTTTTTCAGCCCTTCTATCTTTAGTGTATAGGATGGCTACTGATTTCCCTGAGTTAATCCTGCTACATTGCTGAAGGTGTTTATCAGCTGTAGAAGTTCCCTGGTAAGATATTGTCAGTCACTTATGTATACATCTGCAAATAGAGATAGTTTCACTTCTTCTTTTCCATTTCGTATCCCCTTAAACTCCTTTCGTTATCTTATTGCTTTAGTGAAAACTTTGATAACTATATTGAATAGATAAGGGGAGAGAGGACACTCTTGTCTAGTTCCTGATTTTAGTGGAATGCTTTGAATTTTCTCCTTTAAGTTTGATGTTGGCTGTTGGCTTCTTGCAAATCACCTTTATTACTTTTAGATATTTTCCCTGTATTCCTGATCTCTCTAGGACTTTTATCATAAAGGAGTGTTGTCTTTTGTAAAAGACTTTTTCAGTGCCTAAAGATATGATCATGTGTTTGTTTTCCTTCAGTCTGTTTATATGATGTATGACATTTATGGTTTTTATATGTTGAACCCTGAGTGCATTTCAGGGGTGAAGCCTTCTTGATTACAGTTTATATTTTCTATATGTTGTTTTATATGGTTTGCCAGAATTTTGTTGAGAATTTAATCATCAATATTCATGAGGGAAATTGGTTTGTAATTCTTCTTCTTTGTTGAATCTTTGAGTGACTTTGGTATTAGTGTAATTGTGGCCTCATAAGAAGAGTTTGGCAATATTCCTTCAGTTTTTACTGTATGAAACAGTTTGAGGAGTATTGGTAATAGCTCATCTTAGAATATCTGGTAGAACTTGGCACTAAAACCATCTGGTTCTGGGCTTTTATTAGTTGGGAGGTTTTTAATGACTGCTTCAATTTTTTTTTTAGGTTTATAGGTCTGTTTAGGTATTTAATCTGATCTTGGTTTAATTTTGGTAAATGGTACTTGTCCAAAATTTATCTTTAAAGTAAAATCAATTAAAAGAGACCAGGATGGACATTACTTATTCATCTCAGAAAAAATTGGTAAAGAAGAGATTTTAATCCTGAATATTTATGCCCCTAATATAAGGGTACCTATGTATGTAAAAGAAACAATACTAAAGTTCCAAATCCCACATCAATTCTCACACCCTATTAGTGGGAGACTTCAAAGACCTAGCCACTTTCACCCTTGGCTAGGTCCACCAGACAGAATCTCAACAGAGAAATAAGGAGTCTGACACAGGTTATGACGCACATGTATTTAATAGATATTTACAGAAGCTTCCACCCAAGCTTAAAGGGATATACATATTTCTCTGCACCACATAGAACTTTCTCTAAAATTGAACACATAATTTTTCATAAAACTAATATCAATAGAAATAAAAAAGTGGAAATGTTCCTTTGTATTATATCATACCACCAGGGCCTAAAGTTAGAGTTCTACAACACAGAAAGCCTAGTATCTTGTGGAAAGTAAACATCACTCATCTGAACCACCTCTGGTCCAAGGAAGAAATTAAAAAGAGGAATTAAAGACTTCCTCGAATTCAATGAAAATGAATTAACAACATACCCAAACTTATGGGACTCTATGAAGGCAGTCTTGAGAGGAAATTTCATAGCACTAGGTGCCTATATAAAAAATCTAGAGAAATCCCACACTAGAGAACTATGAGCACAGCTGAATGCCTTAGAACAATTAGAAAGAAACTCACCTAGAAGGAGTAGATGGCAGGACATAATTAAAATTAGAGTTGGAATGAATACAATTGAAACAAAAAGAACAATACAAAGAATCAATGAATCAAAGAGTTGGTTCTTTGAGAAAGTCAACAAGATAGATAAACCCTTATCCAAACTAACCAAAAAGCAGAGAGAGGGGATCCAAATCAACAAAATCAACAGATCCTCATGAAATCTAGAGAATTATCAGGTCATATTTAGAAAATCTATACTCCACAAAAATAAAAAATACTTTTTAAGAGCTCTTATTTGAACATTATCTCTAATGTCTCATCTTAGTGTTGAAGTTCTAGGATGGCCTATTTTTAGTTTCCCTAGATCTTTCACTGACATAGTTTTGAGCTAAACTGGAGTGAAACAATTTATATTTATCAATGCCACCAGACTGAAAGTTAACTTTCTCACATGATTTGCATGTTGATTATCAGATAATATCAGGTTTTTTTATTTTTTTCTGAATTTTGTACTATCAACATGGGTAGCAGGATATTATGGACCATGATCCCTCTAATGTACAACTGATTGGATATCATAACTTTAAGAAACTGACTGTAAAATCAAGGAACTAGAATTGAACAATACAGAATTCCATAATGTGTTTTTATGCAATACACTTTTTTCTGTACTCTCAATTTCCAGGCTACTCTTTACGACTATTCTTTCTTAACCTAATGTGTTTATTTCTAAACCAGCTTAGTTTGCTTGGGTGTAAAAGTATCTACCTGGGCCAAGGTATCCTATTAAGAACAATATGTCTGAGGAAAACCTAACTTCCTAAGTAGCATTCTATTGATAATAGCTCCTCAGTCAGGGGCAGGACTAGATGAACCTCTTCCCTATATGACAATTGGCCTTTTTCAAACATCTTATACCTGTAATTCCATCTTCTGAGTTGGAATTACATATATGCAATTCATATATGCATTTGTCCTGACATATTTGAAAATCATAGTTTTCTTACAAATATATACTACCTCTGATACTTGGAATCATTCTACCCTTCCCCTCTTCCAAAATAATCCCCAAGTCTTGGGTATAGCTGTCCTATTTAGAACTAGGCACCATGTGCCCTCTTATTCTCTACACATTGCCCAGATGTGGGTCTCTATATTAATTACCCTGTATTATAGAATAAAAGCATCCACAATGAGGACTGAGAGATGTGCTACTCCATGGGTAAAAATGTAAGGATTTAGGAGCAATGGAAATAATTATTTATCAGAATGGCATTATGGTAATGCCCTTCTGTAATCCCATAGGCCCTGTAAGCAAGGCAGCCATGATTTTTAAGAACTGTTAATAGCAGCCAAAATAATGCTTTAGATCAGGAAGTGACTGATTACTCTAATAATATTTGAATACCTACTGTAGCGGTTGATCACATTGTAGCTAGCAGTCCAGTCATTACTGTAGTTCATAGGATCATAGTTAAGTAAGACTTGATCATCTTTTGATTATTTTACTTGTCTGGTAACATATATTTTGCAACAGAATTTGTGAAAACTAGCTTCTAGAAATGAAGTGTCAAGGTAGGTACTACCATGATATTTTTCCATGTTCTTTTACCTTAGTATGTGGTATATTTAACAATAAGATCTTACCATTAAATCCTGGTTAGCAACCAAGAACAATAGTGGTTTCCTGCAAGTAAGTTATCACCTTCAGTTCTTATTGCTATTTATTTGGCCAGGGGTTTGTAGAATCACAAATGAGATTCAGAGCCAAATATTGGGGGAAGGTTGAAATATCAGAGAGAGGAAACACCACAGTTAATTCTCACCCTGCTGTCTTGCAACTTCCTCAGTCTTGCTCCTAGTCACTTCTGCCAGTCAGTTACTTCTGCCAGTTTTCTCCCAGTCGTTTCTGTTCACTCTGGGATTCTAGAAGCCCTTACATAACCTATCCCATCCAGGTTAGGATTAAAGGCATGTAGCCTTGAACTCACAGAAACAGTAGAAGTTCTGTCTCTGGAGTTGTGGGATGAAGGGTGGAGGTCACCACTCCCAGCTCTCCCTGTGCTGGGATTAAAGGAGTATGTGACTGACTCAGCTGTTTATCTTTGTATTCAAGGTTTAAGAATTTTCTGAACTGTCTGCCTAGGATTTGACTGGGTGCTGTCCACAATATTCAGGTTTATTAAATGTGTAATATATATCCATAGAGGATCTTTGAGAAATATTTTATTGTATCTTCTTTGAGGGTTTGGAGTAGGTATCCATATTATATTTCCTGACACAATAGTTCTCCCACCGATCAGGATGCATAGTATAGATACACAGATATTATGTCTATTATCTTTTGCCAAGCAATAAGTGTGGTGGGACTATTTGTCTATATGCAGTGAATATCATTTTGTAAATAAAGGAACTGTTTTGGCCTGTGGTGAGCACCATAGTAGTAGGCAGGAAATCAGAGGCAGGTAAAGGAGGGCAGAGTGAAGACAGACTTGATCCAGCTGTCAGAGAAGAAGCATGCAGGGCCCAGGTGAGATAGGGGCCACAGGCCACATGGCAGACAAATTAATGGAAATGGGTTGAGTTGAGATGAAAGATCTAGCTAGTAATGTTCCTGAGACATAGGTCAAACAGGATGAAATTAATATAAGCATCTGAGTCATTTTGAGATGGGGAGGTAAAAGCTGTTGTCGGCAGGTCAGACCTCTGGCCCAAAGGGAGTCAGAAATAACTGACAATAAGTAAGTAGTTACAAAGTTTTTCAACTGTAATTTCTACAAGAAAATTGAATATGGTAATAATTTTCTAGGAAAAAGCCCTGATTCTGATAAGACATGTTGATAAGGGACTGAAGTTCAGGTTGTTTTCTGTGAAGAGAGAAGCTGTCTCATGTTGGGAAAACTTGACATGTAAATGAATTTACCACATTCATTAAATACTTAACTATGATCTTTTTTGAATGCTACTCCAAATTGCTGAGCAATTTTTTAGCCTTCCCTTCCTGTATTACATCACCCAATGTTTCAAATTTAGCAAACATTCAATATTTATTTTATTTTGCTTTTATTATGACTAATAAGGTAGTTAACTGCATTTTCTAAAAAGCATATCTGTGAAACCAACTCTGTGATATCGAACATTTAAATTTTTACACAGTTTTTGGAAAATAATTTCTAGATTTTAAAATCTTGCATTTGAACACACGTTTATAACAATTAATAAGATCTCAGATGACATACTATGAAACTTGGGAATGAAATGGCTTTCATTAAAGACTATATTCATTGCATGTGAGATGTTTTTTATAGCTTGAAAATATGTTCATTTTAGCACAAACCAGATATACTGTAATAATAGTTGGTATTTTGGTCCTTTCCACGTTACATACATCTGAAAAAAATAACAAGCTAATGACAATACAGTATGATCATGCTACTGCTGAGTTTACCACCCATTAAAAGATTTAGCTAATTGTAAATAAATTTACATATTAAGAAAATTATATAGAGAGAGCTGCAAAAGCAGAGTACAAAGACTGAATCTAAATTTGCCTACAAAGTTGTTCAACTACAGGCTTCAAAATACTTTCTTCTAGACAAAAACACATGTACCCTTACTTGAAATGCCTGTGTTTTCCAAAAGTACATGGTATGACTCATCTAATTTATCCATTTGAAATTCCTTTAAGAATAAATTTTATTTTACCTATTCTTTATTATCAAAGTATGTTTCTTTTCTAGGTTCCTGAACACATTCCTCATGAAGAGACAGTATTCCTGTGAGTGCCAAATTTTTCCCATTCTTTTATATTGTAATAATCTATTAATTTAAATAATTAATCATTTATTTTCTAATCTTTTCTGTTATGTTTTAAAATGTATGAGTTCATATGTGAATTTCTTTTTCTTCTCTTGTATCAATTATTTTTTATTGTTTTTTGAAAATCAATATCAAGCATTATATAAAAAAGCAAAACATTCAGAATAGATAACGAAAAACCCATGCAGTAATAAAACTTCTCTTTTCTCTAAAATACATGAAACATAAAAAATAAAATCTAAAGCTTCTCAAGCCAGGTTAGGCTCAGCTACAGATAAAGAAAGCACAGTAGGTCACAGCTAATGCCCATGGATGCACTATGGCCACCACACATTTCTTATAGAACCGAAAAACTCTGGAAAATAATAGAAAATCTTGCAAATGCTCAAATATTTATTTGTTGAGTAAATGAATAATGCAGCAGTACATGAAAAGTAAAGGAGACAGCATCGAGAGCTTTACAAATACATTAACCATGAAAGAACTGCATGATTCCAAACGCATACATTCCTGAATATATTTGTCAGCTACAAGATTTTGAAACCATTTGTGAAAACTATTTTAGTTCCTATAATTAAAACAATTTATTTCTCCAGAAACTCTGGACCAACCTCACTGTCAGGTAGGGCTTTCTCTTTTCTGTTTTTCCTAGCTGCTTAACATTCAACCTGAAACCTGTATCATACAGGTAGCTGTGTAAGGCCTGGGAGATTTCCCTTGAATTCTGTAGAATTCCTAAAATCAACTTGCTTTGACCAGTGTCATAAGTTGACTAGGGTACAAGATCTCTATGTGGCATATAATATATGAAACTTGCCTTTGGTTTTAGAACCAAAATTTTCAGTATTAGTACACTCTTTGAATCTGAGAGTCTCTCCAGGCACCTAGCTGGTATGGCTAAACAGAGCTGGAGAAATACTGGCCTCAGCTCCTCTCCATTGTATTTCTTCAGGATGATTTTCAGAGGCCCATGCACCCAGGTAAGAGACCTGCTATCTTAAGTCCACTCTATAATGGCCCTTCAAACTTCCCTGACTTGGGACTCTCATGAGCTACTTTAATAGCCTCAGTAAGAGTCTAACTCTCCTGAGCACTGTCCCTGTGCTTCAAAATCACTCAGCTTGCCATCTTGCCGGGGAATGAACTGGAAGTTATGAGAATGGCAATGTGGATAGAGATGAAAGAAAGATGAAAAAGAGTGAGTAGAAAAAGATTAATAATCAGAATATATTATATGAATGTGTGAAATCAACAAAGATTAACATTAATAAAAGATTAGTTTGTTTAAATATGAACGAATCCAAAGGAAACAAAATTGCAAGTTATGTAAAATTTTACATACTTTCCTGTAATAGACACATATCACCACAAATGGAAGCTTAGTTTTCTATCTAATTTTTAACCTATTAATATTTTTAAACACACTATTCAGTACTCGATTTCTTCTCTCTTAATAGACTAATCTCATAGTTTATCATTTTCTTAATAATTTCATAATAGTTCATCTATGTACAACTGTCACGCGCCACCTTGTCCCGCAAGGAAGACGTGACACCCAGGCTCTTCTTTCAGCAGTTTTATTCAGGAACATTGAATTCTGACTTCTGACTTACTTACTTACTTACTTACGATGGGGACTGAATGACTTGCTACATGTTCTTTCTCATTCCTTCTCCTTCTGACCACGGGGAAACCCGCCCTTGGCCTAAATAGCCTCTGCGAAGCCAACCCCAGTACCCCACATAGGCACTACCCATAGGTCCAGGTATGCGGAAGCAAGCCAGATCCTCAGCCTTAGCCATATATGGAGTTGTTTACCACAGAGAGTGCTCACCATCGGGAAGGTGGAGACGTGGCTACATGCAGCTCTCCACATACCACTGATAAAGAGTGGATAAAGGAGATTTATTTTTTGTTACATAAAATGCTACAATGAATGATTTTCATACATAAATCTTTGCACGTACATGTAATAAAATGGAAGATTAATTCTTCAAATAGGAATTACTAGATAAATTGTTTGTTAGTGTTTTGTTTTATTAGAAACATTAGTTCCTCCTTTGTAGGTACGATGCTAGTTTTTATTACTGCATCTTAAAATATAACCAACTTGCAAGCTAAAATAAATGTAATTTATTTTCTTACAGCAATATGGGCAGGACTTATCTGAGCTGTCTATAGCATTGCTGTCAGGAAGTCAGTCAACCTTTGATTCCAGATCCTGTCTGGATGCTCAGCAGAAGAGATTCCTCTTAATATAACTTGATCTTTTGAAAGAATTATTTGTGCCTAAGCAGCAAGATCTTCAATGTTTTCCATACTGTTGACTAAAGGTCACCTTAGATTAGAGAGGGCAACATCAAGTCTTTGAATGATAGGCCCAGGACATACAGACCAGTGTCACAAAACTTTACCAGTGATAGAATCGTTCAACAAAAGGAAATGAATCATTTATATAATATAGTCATTTACACCTCTCAAATATGTACTGGAGCAAACTTTGTGGTGTTATTCTGATTAGAATAAAGCTGCAGGTTGCAGTATGAAATTATTTTAGGACCTGACTGACTGAAATAAAAGACTATTAGATTCACCTCAGAGTCCCAGGCACAGATAACATGACCTGAAATTCTATCTAGTTATATTCAAAATCTGACACTCCAACACTTACCAAGAGTCAGATTTCCATGCTACCAGTCAGAAATCTGAGAGCAGACACAATCTCATGTTGTTTACATTTGTATAAGGAAAATAACATTTAGGGTGGTTATTTTTTAGAAATTAAATAAAATTAGGAATGGAGAGATCACAAAGCAGTTATAGTGCTGGCTGCTTTTCCAGGAGAGCCCAGTTAATTTCCCAATACTGGCAGCTTGTAGCTACCTACAACTACAAGGAATCTGATTTCCATTTCTGACCTCTGTCAGCAGAAACACACTGCACACAGACACACAAATACACAAACATACAAAATTTAAAAAGATTTAAAAAGTAACTATGGCCTTCTTTCTAGACCATCTATCTATAGAAGCCTACTTTCTTTTACATTACTCTCATTTGCATGCCACGTATATTATTAAATTGAGAAAAATCTCAAAATTATTTAAGTTGTTTTGCTGCAATGATCTTACAAAAATTAATTTATTTTATCAATTGGCTTTAGATTTTCAAATTTTTTTTTCATTCAGATATTTATTTATTTAACTATTTATTTATTTTGGGGTTTTCAAGACAGCGTTTATGTATCCCTGGTTGTCCTGGAACTAACCTTATAGACCAGGTTGGCCTTGAACTCACTAAGATCCACTTGCCTCAGCATCCTAAGTGCTGGGATTAATGGCATGTGTCACAACCACCTGGTCTGCATTCAGATATTTTTTTAAAAATCTTCCTTTATACTTGTGTAGCTGAGAAAAGGACATACTTTGAGTTACAGTTCTTTTACATAATAGTAAGTTCCAGGTAAAATTTTAACTCAAATTAAAGGAAATTAATGTAATCACAGCAGAAAGAAATATTTATAATTTAAAACATTCAAGGAAAAGTTTCCCAGTAAAAGTTCTGTGTTAAGTGATGTATTGACTAACCATGATTAACAGTAGTTATAAAATATTGGTGAAGACAGCTTTTCACCCAGATCAATCCCTGTCCAGGGGTGAGCAGATTCTGGCACCCGGACCACCCTTCCAGGGAGTTGCTCTCTGGGACCAAACCCTAGAGCCTGATATCAGCTCTCCCTAGCAGATAGGACCTAGGGTTTGGTGATGAGGGGCTCCTCCAGCCACACCTAGAAGAAGGGACCTTGCATGGTTGGGCCCCACCTCCAGGGAGAACTGTATCATCAACAAAGGACTGAGGCTTTGAAATTCCGACACTTGTCCAGAGCAGAGTCAGAGATTGAGCAGACACCTTGCTCAGAGGAGACAGGAGACACAAAAGTCCTCTTGCCATAACTGATTAGGAGCTGCCTAATCATGAACTACTGAAGCCATGGGCAGATGCCAGTGCAAAAATACATATAACAATATAAAGAACAACAAGGCAACACCACAAGAAACTCGTAGTTCTACAACTACAAGACCTGAACAGAGCAATGAAGAGGAAACAGAAGGAATCAATACCAAAAATAACTTTATAAAGATTATTCAAGCCCTCAAAGAAGATATAAAAATTCCCTTAAAGAAATAGAAGAAAATACAAACAAAAAAATGAAAGAGATGAACAAATCTATGAAAGAAAACCAAGAAAAGGTAAACCAAAAAGTGAAAGAAAATTCTAGGAAATAAAATTTGAAATAGAAGCAATAAAAAAGGCACAAAACGAGGAGAAGGTGAAAATAGAAAATATGAAGAAAAAGAACTGGAACTACAAATACAAGCATAACCAACAGAATCCAAGAGCTGAAAGAGAGAATTTCTGTAGTGGAAGACTCAATAGCAGAAATAGATACATCAGCCAAAGAAAATACTAAAATCAAAAAAGCCATAACACAAAATGTTCAGGACATCTGGGACACCATGAAAAGACCTAACCTGAGAATAATAGGAATAGAAGAAGGAGAAGAATACCAGTAAAAGGCACAGATAATATTTTCAATAAAATTATAGAAGAAAACTTTCCTAACTTAAAGAAGGAAATGCCTATAAAGATACAAGAAGCTTACAGAACACCAATTACATATGAACCCCCCAAAAGTCCACTCACCACATAATAATCAAGCCACAAAACATACAGAACAAAGAAAAAAACTTAAGAACTGCAAAAGAAAAGGACCAACTTACTTATAAAGGCAGACCTATCAGAATAACACCTGACTATTCAATGGAAACGATGAAAGCAAGAAGGGCATAGTCAGAATTTAAACAGACACTAAAAGAGCATGGCTGCCAACCTTCACTCTATACCCAGCAAAGTTATCAGTCATCAAAGATGGAGTAAACAAGATATTTCATGACAAAGTCAGACTGAAACAATACTACCTATCTACCAATCCAGCACTGCAGAAAGCATTAGAGGGAAAACTCCAACCTCAGGATCCCAGATACACCCATGAAACCACAAACATTCAATAATCTCACAGAAGAAAAGCCCTGAGAAAAGAAATACATACAAGGTACCACCAAAAAGCAGAAAACATCAATCAGTGGTTACTAATATCCCTTAATATTGATGGACTCAACTCACCTATAAAAGGACATACACTAACAAAATACATACAAAAATAGAAGCTATCCTTCTGCTGCATACAAGAAACATACCTCAACCACAAAGACAGACACAGGCTCAGAGTAAAGGGTTGGGAACAGATTTTCCAATCAAATGACCCTAAGAAACAAGCTGGTATTGCCATCCTAATAGCTAACAAAGTAGACTTTAAGGAGGAGTGTTCCCCTTGCCCTGCAACCTCTCCAGCATAGGCTGTCATCGGTCAGATTGGCTAAGATAATACAAAGTTACATAGAAACATTTTGGGGCTTCTACCCAGCATGCTCATAATTATTTGTTTATCCCAAGATCCAAGTATCACATTTTATACCTTCTGCTTCCTTTTGAATCCTAAAATAAATATGCTGTAAAGTAAACATAATTATTTTTATCAGCCCTAAAAGCAAACTGCCAATATATATTAATATTATATGTAACTTTTTTCATGATCAAGGTAAAATAAAAAAAAAGAATAAAAAAGGTTATTTGAGCTTACAAATTCAGATGGTTAAAAGTCAATGATGCCAGATGTTATAAAAACACACAACAGATGACAACCAATATTCAACAAGTCAACCTAGCAGATGAATAAATCTCTGATGGGGATCCCACTAGGCAAAGTCCATGGGGTTACTGCCCACAGATACTGTTTGTTTCTGTCTGTGCTTTTCTCATGTGCTGCCACAATTTCTCCATAAAATAAACAGCTATGGAGTTCTTTCCACATCCCACTAGTAGTGTATTTTATAATTTTTGAGCATATGTATTTCTTTGAATGGTTGAAAAGATAATTTAAAACTCAGTAAATTCAGGTTGTACTTGATACCCTGCAAAAGAAACATGAGATGTCCCTTCACAAATAATTTACAAGGACAGGTTCACAGGTGTCTAATTGTTGAACCAAGATCTGGCATGAAACAACTTCAGTACCTGTTTTTCACTTGGATAGTAAGTCTGGCTGATAACATTAAGACATAACTCCCTGCACAAATTCTCTCAGCAGTTGACTCTCTACATATACTCCTATTGTCAGTTTTATGATACAAGATTCAAGGTTCAGCCAACTAACTTTTTATGCAGGATAGGAGAATATACCTTTTTCATTGATTTTTTTAAAATTTTATATAACAACCAGAGTTCCTCCTCCCTCCCCTTCTTCTGATCCCCATGCCTCCTCCCTTCCTAACTTTCATTCACTCCTCACATGGGGTAAGGCAAATATATTTTAAGATTTGGGAAACCTTTGAGGTCATTTTCACTTGAGAAAATACTGAGCACCCTGGCACCTCCTGTTCTTGCTCTATAGTATGGCTGATAGTTACCTCCAACTGGTCAGCATAACATCCCAAGTCTGAAAGAAACTGTGTTGTTTCTGATTTATTATCAAAATGGCTCCGCTTCTTATTATTTACTCAAGAAATATAATGTGACCTTCAAAATTCAACTCATATATTATCTAGAGTTTTCTGTTAAAGAGAAGATTTAAAGAAGCAGTAATAATGAAAGTTATTATAGGAAATTCTGTGTTCCTCTCCTATCCCTCAGATAGAAAAGTTTAGTTCTTGCTGACAACACGGATTTTCTTTGAATACTCTGGTTATAGTCTTGGAGCAGGATCTTTTAAAGATTGCAGCACAATGATATCATAAGAAAGGCATCTTAGCAGAAATATGAAGAAGGGGCTCATTAGTAGTTTTTCTGGATTTCTTCCTTCATATAGGCAGCCAAGATTTTAGGAGGTCTCCTCAATCAAATGTGATCTTTATTGATTTTGAAGTAATTCATAGTTTTTTCTTTTCTGTAGAAACAAAGGCATAACCTCTTCCACAATACAACACATTTTCTGACTTTCATTCTGAATTTCAGACATTCTGAAAATATATAGAATGGTTTAATTTCATAATTCTTCATTAATCCAGTGTCTATCAACTGCTGTTGTTATGGAATACAACAAATAAATACAATAAGTAAAGATTTGTTACATTTGTTTGTGTTGTAAAATATTACTTTAATATGTAAATGAGTGTTGATTTTGTTACTTTAGTTTAAATTTGAAAGATATATTTCTGTTTACCTTGCCTGCCTAAGGTGCCTGATTGGTCTAATAAAAAGCTGAATGGCCAGTATCTAGGCAGTAGAGACAGGGAGGGCTAGTGGGCAGAAAGAATAAGTAGTGGGTGAAATGTAGGCTCAGGAGAAAATAGAATTATGGAGAAAGAGGAGGAGATGGAGAAGAGATCCTTGGTGCCACCCAGCAGGTAGTTACCAGTCAGTTAGATATTCAGAAAGCAGAAAAGAAGTAGGACATACAGAAAAGAGGTAAAAGACTGAGGGATAACATAGGTAAAGAGAAATGGGTTAAATTAAATGGCAAGAGCTAGTGAAAGAAGCTTAATATAAAGCTGAGCATCCATAACTAATAATGCATCTCTAGGTCATGATTTGGTGGTTGGCAGATCAATAAGACCTGCTATAAGCTGTTGTTATTTATTCATTAGCATTTTAAAAATTAATGTTGATAAAGCATTATATAGGATCTAAATTTATTGTGTTATAATATTTCCTAATATTATTCTTATTCCTGACAACAATAATGCCTTATTCTATTTGTAGTACTTTACTTTTGTAAACACTTATCTTTACATTATTTTTACTATGACTTTCTATACCCATTTATTTCGGCACCTAAGCACATTTTCAAACACATTTTCTCGGTTCACAGATTTTCTCTGTCTGGACCTGGCTTTATGTGCCCCTGAACCTTTTTCTGATTGTGTGAGTAGAGCCTTAAAGGTCTAGAAAACCCACAGTGGGCTCTTTTTAGTACTTGGTGTTGGTGACTGGCTCTATTCCCACAAGGATTGGTCCAGCAGGCTACCTCACTGGTTCTGAGATGCAGCCACTATTTGAGTTTCTGTGATAGCAAAGTCTCATGTCTGTAGGCACAAGCTAGAAGCTACATTTATCCACTACAGCTCTGGAAAGTTGGTGGGGTCACATTACTGGCATGTACCAAGTTGCAGGACACCTGCTTGGCTGTACATCAGGGCCTCTCAAAGGAGCCATACCTCTGTACTTTGTGAGCACTGGACCTGCTTGAAAGGCTGTGGTTATTAGGAAGTTTGTGTTTGTCTTTGTGTTTGGAACTTTTTTTTTTCAGCTTTCTCGAACTCTTTATGGATATACATGCTATGTCTTTGATATCAATCTAGTAGAACTTTCTTTAGATTTCTAGCACCAAAATAATGACACAGAGATTTTTTTTATTAATTATGAAAACTTGGTCTTAGCTTAGGCTTTCTTTCAACTAGCTGTCATAACTTAACCCATTTATATTAATCTATGTTTTGCCATGTGTCTCGTTATATCACCTCCATAGTGTAGGTCTGAATACTCCCCTCTTGTCTTACTGGTTAATTGTGCATGTCTAAGATTCTTTTTTGTTTTGTTTTGTTTTTCAAGTTCTGCTTGTAGTATTCACCTGCTTTCCTCATCCAAAGCCCAAAATTTTTCATATTCTTCCAAAATACACAATCAGGTAGATAATATGATTAGCCCAACCCCTGGTACATAATTATCAGTTTTCTGTGATAAAATGTCTAAGCAATTACAGAAGAAAGCTTATTTTGTAACTACAGTATTGGAAAGTTGAAGTTTATGACAGTTGAGCAATGGCATGATGATAGCTAGAGCGGGAAACTGAGATCTCACATTTTGAACTGTGAACATCTATCAGAGAGGGTGCACTGGGAATGACTTGAAGCTTTTGACACCTCAAATACCTCCCCAAGTGACATGTGTCCTCCATCAATACCACTGAAACTTCCAAATGATCTTCATCAGTTGGGGACAAAATATTCAATCATTTGGACTTATGGGATACATTTTCATCTAAAGCACCACAAATATTAAAACTACAAATGTGAACAGTATATAAAAACACAGGTTGAAATTATTATACTCAGAATGTATGTTTTTGATAGCAACAACTCAAAATACATCACAGTGGTGTTTCATATTGAGAAAATATTCCTGCAATAAAAATGTTAATAATATATCTACCTGGGAGTATGAAGTCACAATACATTCCACTGTCAGTTTATAATTACAGCACACTCATTACTGAGTTATAGTCCAATTATATCTCATTGATGAGTAAAATATTATACGCAAATTATTTGTTTCATATTTTTCTCTTGTGATGACTACTCTTTTATGCAAATATGATTGGAACAGAAACAAAGAGCTGTTAAAATATTATTTCTGCATGTTTTGTAAAGTTGTTTTAGAAAAGATAGGACTTGAGTCAATAGTTTACAAAAAGTAATCTGGCCAAACTACATTAAGCATCAGCTAGTTCATGAAGAGCCTGAAAAGATAAAAGCAGAAGAAAAATTAGTCCCAATCCTCACTGTTAACACATGAGTATTGATCTATAGCAGTGTTTCACAGACAGTGGGTCCTGAGCACCTTTGGGGTCTAAAGATGCTTTCACAGGGATCACATATCAGATATAAAAATCAGATATTTACATTAAGATTTTAAAATGTAGCGAAATTACAGCTTTGAAGAGGCAAAAAATAATTGTATCATAGGGTTCATTACATTAAGAGGAACTGAATTGCAAGGTCACAGCATTGGGTATGTTGAGAACCAATGATCAACTGGAACATGGATCACAATAGTCTCAGCAAAAATGTGGGGTGAAGGTCCTGGCAACAAGGCCTCTCTCTGTATCTTCCTGTTTGCATGATTAATTGTATGCTGTAAAGAGGCACAATGAGCAGGAATTAGCATAGAAAAATAAGGAGAAGGGAAAACACATTTGACAAAGGATTCAAAAGCTTGATTCCAGAGGTAGGTTACCATATCCAGAAACTGCTTGTCCCTGAAGATATGTACATTTCTTTTACATTTCTAATCAAATGAAAACTTATCTACTCAAACTCTAGATTATTTCAGGGTCCTAGTGAAACTGAGCAACATAAAAAATAAAAGAAAAATCTTTGGCACATGAAATTGATCCTTAACATAGAATTTAATAATCACAATTAAAATAGAATTGTGTTGCCCTCAAATATCTAATCTAAATTTTTAAATTATGAGTAAATATATAGCTTATTTAAATAAGCTGTCATATAGTAAATAAGCCAATTATCTAAAATTATATTTCTCAGATTAATAGACCTCCTTATGATGTTATCATCTATTCTTGATAACTTATCAAAAAATGAGATTATTTTGTTGCCATGATAAAATACCATGTCAAAAGCAATTTAGAAGGGGAGTTGTTTATTTTCACTCACAGTTCCAAGGTACATCCATCATGGCAAGGAAGTCATAAAGCTGAAGCTTGAGGCACTGGTTAAATTGCATCTACAGCCAGGGAAGAGAAAGGACAATGAATACTGGTGTGCATCTGGATGTCTCTTCTTTGTTCTGTCCAGGATACTAGCCACTAAATAGGAATCACTTATGCAGTTAAGGTGAATCTTCACCCCTTAATGAACCAATTCTAAAGAATCCTTCAGAGGAAGGCTCAGAGGCTCATCGTTTATGTAATTCTAGATCCTATATGACTAATAATAAATAATATTCATCCCAACATTATCTGACTCTTAACTTTCATCACCTTTAAGCCATAATAAATCATACCTTACCCTCCTGGATTTACAAACTGATACAATGTCAAAATACATGCAATCACACTTCAAATCTTTGTAGTGGGTCAGAGAGATAAATCAGTATACAAATTACTCATTGAAAAACCATGACCTAGAGGTGGTTCAGCTGAGTGATGTTTAGTTTCTATGAGTTGGTAGGCTTTCTTTGATTTTTGATGTTGTTGAACTCTAACTTTAGGTCCTGGTGGTCCGACATGATACAAGGGTGTATTTTCATTTTTTTTTATCTGTTGATATTTGCTTTATGACCAATTATGTGATCAATTTTAGAGAAAGTTCCATGAGGAACTGAGAAATATGTATATTACTTTGCATTTGGGTAGAAGTTTCTGTAGATATCTATTAAATCCATTTGCATCATAACTTCTGTTTGACTTCTTATTTCTCTATTGAGTCTCTGTCTGGTTGACCTATCCAGGGGTGAAAGAAGGATGTTGAAGTCTCCCACTATTAGGGTTTGAGAATTGATGTGGGATTTGAGCTTTAGCAGTGTTCCTCTTATATAGGTAGGTGCCCTTATATTAGGGGGCATAAATATTCAGGATTGAAATCTCCTCTTGACCAATTTTTTCCTGTGATGAATAAGTAATGACCAACTTTGCCCCTTTTAATTGCTTTTAGCTTAAAGTCTACTTTGTTAGATATTAGGATAGCAATATCAGTTTGTTTCTTATGACCATTTGACTAAAAAATCTTTTCGCAACCCTTTACTCTGAGCCTGTGTCTGTCTTTGTGGTTGAAGTGTGTTTCTTGTAGGCAACAGAAGGGTGGTTTCTGCTGTTATATTTATTTTGTTAGTGTGTGTCTTTTTATAGGTGAGTTGACTCCATTGATATTAAGGGATATTAGTGACCACTGATTGATATTTCCTACTATTTTTGGTGGTAACTTGTTTGCATTTCCTCAACTATGTTCATAGCAGCATTATTTGTAATAGCAAGAACCTGGAAACAACCTAGACCCCTCAACTGAAGAATGGAATAATAAACTGTGGTACATCTACACAATGGAGTACTACTCAGCAGTAAGAAAAAATGATATCCCAAAATTTGCAGGCAAATGGATAGATTTGGAGAATATTCTCCTGAGCGAGGTATCACAAACCCAGAAAGATAAGCAGGGAATGTACTCACTCATTAGTGGACTCTAAACAAACAAACAAACAAGAAAAAAGCTAAGCATGCCCAAGCTGCAAACCACAACCTAATCTGAACAGCTTAGGATCAGAAACACCTTGGACTGACACCTTGGATCCCACTCTCCCTAGAGGAACACCTGACTCACTCTTGATGTTGGAGGGATCGCCTGTCCTGGGCGGGGGATATGGGGAGATGTGGAGAACAAAGAATGACCTGATCTGGTGGGAGGGGAAAGGGATCTTGATTAAGGATGTACAGGGATAGAAAATGTGACTTCTTTAGTCATAATAAAGAAAAAGAAAAACCATAAGGTCCTCTTTTTTCTATTGTTGAAGGAGGAGTTTATTTAGGTTTATAGTTGTAGAGGGAAATGAGTCCATTACCTTCACAAAAGGGAGACATGGCAGGCATGATGGCTGGAGGAAGTTCACTTATGATGAAATTATCTGGGCTTCAAATGGCTTGGAATACATCACAATGCATAGTCCTCTGTTTGTAGCACGGATGTTCTTTTTCTTTGCCTGACTCCACTCAATGTATGAGGCTTTCCTCAGGAAATATCTTGTAGCCTTATAACGCAACTCTATGGCTCACAAAATTAAACTATTATGGGAAGAAAGAGAATAAAGAAGTGCCAGACTCATTCAAATAGACAGAAAAGCAAGACCTGTCAATATTGGCTCTCAGATATAGAACTGTGGAACCCCAAAAAATCAGTATGTCTGTTATATGAAATGAAAATGGAGGCAGGGTTACTTCATAGTTCTAAACAAGGAATCAGGCTCAACTATGCTTGGTAGAAGCAACTTCTGTAGAGGAGCAGTCTTCTAGTTCTAAACAGAGGAAAAAGAAAATTAAGGTGGACATTGTCTGTATGTACTATCAGCATAGACATATGGACCAGCTGTGTAGTACTCATACTTTGTTAATCCATTCTTCAGTTGAGGGACATCTAGGTTGTTTCCAGGTTCTTGCTATTACAAATAATGCTGCTATGAACATAGCTGAGCATCTTTAGGGTAAATTTCTAAAAGTAGTATTGATGGATCTTTGGGGAGATTGATACTCAGTTTTCTGGGTATCTGAGTATTCTGGGTCATCTGTATGAGCAGCAATTATAGGTATAAGACATCTTTTATGTAGCCATGCCCTTATTAAATAATACAAATTCATTCAGTCTTGACTCACTCCTTACAGACCTCAATACCCTTCTCTCTCCATCACAACTTAGGCTTTATTTTCACACCTTCACACAGTGGTCTCTCAATTTCTTCCTTCAGGGACTCCATTCCCAACATGTACAGCCTACATTTATGCTGAATCCATGCAGCAATATTCTCTCACTCCATCAATCATGTATCTTTAGTGTTTGCAAAGTCAGTACCATGCAGTCCATACTGCCAAATTATGCTACCAACTTAACATTTATCCTACTTAGATATAGTGATGTTTCTTATGCATCAAAGTCCATATCTACAAAATAACTTCCTTCTGCAGCTGGTATTGAATAGAGAGGCTCTTATTCATCATCTTCAATTCATGAATAAGAGAAGTTGGTATATAGAGCCTTTCCTTCATTTTTTTCCCCTTAGCGAGAAAGTTTTCCTGATGAAGAAAGTCAAGTTTCTGCATGTCAGCTGCATATGCTTTGGTCCCTGTACTATCCTTGTTCACACATTTAAAGTTGCTCATGAAATTATCCTTACTGAACTACATTCTTTAATTTATTTATGCCACATACTTTACATGGTCCCAGAGATGGATGTGACTAAGGCAGTGAAGGAATAAAGACAAGTCAAATATACGCATATACAGTCAGAAAAGAAAAGCTGGATATGGGTGGATGGATGGATGCTTACTGATGGAGAAGCCACAGCACACAAAAAGCTCAGTGAGTTTATCACATAAAGTTGAACAGAGAGGTGGGTTTTTGCATACAGCTCACCAAAGAGACAGGTTTATAATATACATATAAAAGAAATCAAGGTTTATTGTTGTAGAAAGTTTCCCGGGCCGTTTTGGGCCCGGAGGTTTGTAACCTGATCCTCGGCGGCTGCTTTTGTCCCCCAAAGAAATGAATCAGACACTTATGTTAACTTCATACTGTTTGGCCCATGTCTTAAGCACATTACTAGCTAGCTCTTTCATCTTAATTCAACCCATTTCTATTAACTTGTCCACCACGTGGCTCGTGACTCACCTGTATCTCTTACATGTCTGTCTTCTTCAGGGGTTCGATTGTGACTAACTACACCCTTCTCCTACCTGCCTGTCCTCTGATTCTCCATCCACTTCTATGGTGCTCTACATAGGCCAAACAAGTCCTTTATTTACAGCATACAGATAACATTTCCACCACAGTTTATAGTACCCAACAGAATCTGGATCAAAGAGGCAGGTTTAGCTAATCTTTTATATATATTTTACATCATGCACACCATCAAACTCAGTTTTCAGTCATCTCAGATTCATACCCACTCTTATGATCATAAGATCCTCATTTACAAAAATGCCCATTCATGCTGCTCATTTACTTACTGGAGCATAATTAAACTCCCTGTGGCCAGACCCTTAAAGAAAAGAAGTCTTTCCTCACCTACACCCTTGCCACAGGCCATCAATTTAGAAGTGATGCACTGTGTCATTTAGCTATGTTCTAGCCTTGAGCTCTTGTATACAATGACATCTTTTTTTTTATAGTTTACTAATGAGTGAGTACATCCCCTATTTCTCTTTCTGGGTTTGTGATATCTTGCTCAGGAAGATATTCTCCAAATCCATCCATTTGCCTGAAAATTTTAGGGTATCATTTTTTTTCTTACTGCTGTGTAGTACTCCATTTTGTAGATGTACCACAGTTTGTTAATCCATTCTTCAGTTGAGGGACATCTAGGTTGTTTCCAGGTTATTGCTATTACAAATAATGCTGCTATGAACATAGTTGAGCTAATACCTTTGGAGTGTGAATGTGCCTCTTTAGGGTATACACCCAGAAGTGGTATTGCTGGGTCCTTGGGGAGATTTATTCTCAATTTTCTGAGAAACCTCCATATTGCATTCCAAAGTGGCTGAACAAGCTTACACTCCCACCAGCAATGAAGGAGTGTTCCTCTCACTCTGAAACCTCTCCAGCATAGGCTGTGATCTGTGTTTTTAACCTTAGCCATTCTATAGGTGAAAGGTGGTATCTCAAAGTTGTTTTGATTTGCATTTCTCTGATGGCTAAAGATGTTGAGCACTTTTTCATGTGCCTTTCAGCCAATTGTAATTCTTCTTGAAAGGAACATTTTGTGAAGAAAGAGTGTAAAACTTTATGAGAAGAAAGCTGTAGTAAATATTTTCCCCACAAACTATTAACATTCACATACTGATCATAAGGAATGGCTTTGTAATTTTCCCATGGGTTAGAGGCTATGGCCTTTGACATGACCAGGCCTGTGGCAAATATACACATTCACTTAGTATTTCACTCACTCAGGACTTTTTACAAATGTATTTATTCTATCTCACTGTAGAACTGCATGAGAGCACAGAGAATTAGTCAAGCCATAGACTGAATGCAATGCCTTCTTGATATTTTTACAGTTAAAGTAATCTATCCATCACTTTCAGTTTCATTTAAGTTCTCAGTACACATAATGCTGTTTCTTTACCAGAACAGCATGAATGGCCTGCAGATCAGTTTTTGGAAGAGTCTGAAATATCATGAGCTGGGAACCTCCCATTTTTGTAGGTTTTTTTTCTGTTTCTCTGATAGAGAACTATGATAAAGGGAAGTTAGGAAAGATAATGTCTTGTGGCTTCTGGTTCCCAATGAAGAGGGCTTAATGGTGGTTAAGTCATGGCAGTTTCAGTCACTTATTTCTTTCAAGCAATATAGCATTACTGATCGACACAGCAACACCAGCAGAGATCAAGCAAACATTTCAAAATATGGAGGATATTTCTTATTCTTCCATACATCTATATTTATTATTCTTGTTTCTCCTATTATTTGTGTCCTCTAGCTTCTAGCCTGATTCACGTTGCAAGCTTTGTTTGGAGAGGAAAGAGCTGGAGGCAGCAGGCCACTTAGCATCCGAACCAAGAAAACAAGAAATGAATGCTAAGGTTCAGTTTTCTTTCTCTTTTTATTTAGCCCTGGGTTCCCAGCCAAAGGAAAGATGTCACACAATTATAGTGAGTCCCTCCACATAATATAGATAATATTTCAGAGAATGATTGCCTGCATGGTTCTGGATCCTGATAAATGGTAAATAGAGATGAAACTTTACAGTAGAACCTGACTTCCATCCTTTTATTGAATACATTCTAGAAAGTTAAGTTAATTTCCTCCAGTGGTATATGTGTCATTCTTAAATCTGGTATAATTACTTGGCCATGAACATACATTTATTTATTAAAGATAGGATAATACAATTCTTAACATAAAATATTAAAGGAAATAATAATCATATGACAGAAATCAGAAAATACTCCCTTTCCAATTCTCTGGCATCATAATTAAAACACTTATGTATCTTTTCTTGTTGATATATTTTTTTGAAATTCAATACTCCTTTTTTTATAATAAAGTAAAATCACCACTTACAGACTCTTAACAAAATACAATTAAAATGTATAATTCAAACATTTTATATTAATACATTAATATTTTAAAATTGAATATTTTAGAATAAAATATAGCCTATATGGAGCATAATATAAGGAAGGAGTAGACACAATTAATAAATTTCCTTCATTTATTCTATTTTTCTTATCTCTGTCTGTACCCTGTATGTATGTATGAAAGCTGAGGGGGAAAATGCATGCCTCAGCATATACTGTTAAAGGCCACAATGTATCCTATTGCAAAATAGTCTCCAAATGACAAAAATGAAGCATATTCCAAACTAATTTACTTTGTTTTAGGTGAAAAATATCTTTGGTTTCCTAGGACATTTTGTGAAATGTTATTTCTAGACTGATGTGTCAATTGCTTCACAGAAAAGGTATCAGATGATAAAATGGGAAATGCCTTCTCAGTAGTTTTGTGCAGAGTTCAGCAAGGAAGGACTATTTTTACAACTTTAGTACAAACTAAACAAAAGGATGTAGAGTTGTTAGAAAAGACTATACAATAACCACACTGGTTCTGGATGCAGGTAAATAGGAGAAAGAAATTACTCTGCAAGAATTGTAGTCAACTCTGCAGACCACACTGAAAGTGCAGACTTATCAGTAAATATCTAGAAAAAAAAATAAATGTGTTTTCAAAATGACTCTGGAAAAATGCAATAGCTGAAGTAAGGAATTACACCTTTAATTTGAAGTAATACCTAAGTGAAAGGTATATAGTTGAAGATGTACAAAGAGTAGATTGCTATAGTAGCCAAACCAACCAGCAAGCACAAACACAGAAAGACAGCCAATGGGAATAGGTGTCTGTTGCAGGTCATTTCTATCTGGGCACTCCTTGCAGGAGGGGTGAGAAGGTCTGGAGTTAAATGTCACAGACTTTGGGAGTCAGGTGAGGATTAGACACAGACTGCTGAAGACATGTTTAATGCAGATATAGGGCAAACCCATATCCTCATATCCAATGATTTCCATCTGGCTGTCTGCCGTTTCTTTGACTCTATTGGCTCTCTCTCCTTGACCCCCAGCATCTCAATGGTCACTAATTACCAGGTGAGGAGGCAGACTGCAAACTGACTCAGCATGAAACAGCCAGTGCCCATGCCCAGGCACACTACTGGGAACAGGGCAATCTTGGGTTTTTCAGGCCAGCTGGCTGCATTTCCCTACAGGTGTTTTTAGGTTTTCTGTTTCTCCTGGTGGTGTTCCATTTCACAGATGCTGACTATTGAGTCATAACCTTGTTTAAGAGTCCTTCTCTAGAAAGAAACATATTCTTTCACACAAAGCAAAGCTATGTTTCATTGTAAAATCACAAATACAAATGGTTATCACAGAGCAGTAAGAAGGAATAATGGACAAGAGGATAGAAAGCAAAAATAACTGAGAAAAAAAAAAAAACGATACCAGGGTCTAGATTTATAGCTCATTGTTTAAGAGTATGTTCTGCACATACAGAGTATTGACATTTGGTTCACACTACCCATAGTTAGTAGTTAAACACCACCCTAACTATGTGGACACCTCCATTCACATATGTTACTTGCCCCCCCAAACACACACACACACACACACACACACACACAAAATAAAAAGTAGTTAGCATTTGACTTACTAAACGAAACTGATGTCAGTCTGGATATATTAAAGACCATTTCTCTGTCCTGACCTTTCTGCAGGGCGCTGGCATTTGGTTCATCCCACTGCACAATTACTTTTACTTGACTAAACAAGACTTATGTTGAGCATAATGTCCAGAAAGTTTCTTCCTTAACTTTGTCTATGTTCCTCATGAAGTTGTGATAAAAGAGACTCTATAGCTTCTGAAGTTATTCTGCTCAGTAAAAGCATCTCAGACCCTTGAGATAAACTAAGGTATTCCTCCACCATATCTATCTTACAGTAGATAACAATAGCAAAAGAATCATCCATCTTGTTAATGCCTGTGACAAAGCCTATCAAGTGTTCTTTGGATCGTTTTCTTAACTGCTCTCTTCCTTTCCCAACTGTTCTCCAAACTATGTCTTCAGTGGGAATTATAGAGTATAACAATCTCACTCACATAAAAAGCCCCAAGGATGTGTGCTGTCACCACAGGTCTGTCTTATATTCTGGACATTTGTCATCTTTTAAGATGAGACTCTGATGCTGCAACCCCCTTATTACCACCTTTGACACCTCAAAACAGATCATTTGTTCCTTAAACCCCTAGCAGATGTTAGGGTGACTTTGAGAGGGCGGGATAAAGAACTGTGATCAGGGCAGACAGGGAGAGAGGGCTTGACTAGGTGATACAGATGCTAAATCTCAAATAGCTGGCTTCTTCCTTGCCTTTTGACATAAGACAACAGTCTATAAGCTTAGAAGAAAACTTGCCAGGTTTTCTTTTCAGGCCAGGAGGGCCTCTTCACTTCTAAATCAGTCAGAAAATGTCATGTCCAGACAAATTAGGACAGGTTTACTCCAAATTTTTGG
The DNA here is from genome assembly GCA_004025045.1 of Sigmodon hispidus. Classification (NCBI taxonomy): domain Eukaryota; kingdom Metazoa; phylum Chordata; class Mammalia; order Rodentia; family Cricetidae; genus Sigmodon; species Sigmodon hispidus. Next base: position 41,417 of record PVIH01011777.1, on the reverse strand, counting down.
AAGTGTCAGTCTATCTGTATTTGCTCAAACTGATAACCCTAAAATTTGGGAAGGGAGAGGCCCTTAAAGGCCATGAAACTCCCAGCCCTCATTGGGAGATCAGGCTTCAGCTTTCTGAGTTTCCCTCTCTGCTTTGTGGATTTTTTTTTTCTCTATGTACTATCTGTTTGTATGTTTCCTCATATTTAATAAAAGCCTTTCTTTACTTGTAAAACATATAATAACAATAACACAAACCTTTTAAAAACAGAAACTGATGTTAAAATTCAGTAGATACAAGACGCCACATATCTTAGTCATGCTATGAAGAAACACTTTGACTAGGGCAACTCTTATAGAAAAAAACATTTAATTGAGTGGCTTACCATTTCATAGTTTTATTCCATTATCATTACAGCAGGACATGGCAGTGTGCAGGCAGAGATGGTGCAGGAGAAAGAGCTGAGAGAGAGTCCTACATTTTGCTCCACAGGCAACAGGAAGTATATTACCTCATTGGGTATAGCTTCAGTACAAGAGACCTCAAAGCCTACTCCCACAATGACATACTTTCTCTACCAAAGCCACACCTCCTAACTATGTCACTCCCTTTGGGAGTCATTTTCTGTTGTAGAATCATTTAATTTTTATTATGGGTTTATATAAACATTCATTGATATAAATTAAACTTTAAAACAATTTAAAAAATAAAACTGTCTCATACAAAATAGTCTGATCCACTTCCCCAAAACACAAAAACAAAACAAAATGAAAAGTCAGCATGCCCTGTGTCAATAGAGTTTGGCCAAGTCTCAATCAAAATCCTGTTACCCCAAAACTCTGCCTCTAAGCCTCCGTAAATTCCACTACAATTTTCTTTCAAACCATTACAGTTACTGAACCCAAAATTTTAATAGCATAAAATATGAAATAAATGACAAATGATAACAAGTATTTTTTTCATATAGTTATTTCTTTTATCTTGTAGGCTTTGTAGAATTGTTTAAACAAAGTCTTAAAATGCACATCCCTCATTAATAAGAAATAAAAATATGAAATATACATTATATGGAAAATGCATGAGGTAACTGAAGTGTTTTTCCTAAAATGACTTTTTTTTATCACTTTAAGGAACATTACATTTCCAATTCTATGCTAATTTGAAAACATAGATACATATCTGTAGTGCCAGATATTAGAGGAATATTTTTAATTTACCTTTTAAATTTTAGTATGACTATGTCATGTGTGTGTGTGTTGATACATGTCTGTATGAATGTGTATGTCTTTGTAGAGACTAGAGGTCAGAATTGGGGTCTTCCACTATTGCTCTCCACCTTTATTTCTGATTGGCTCATTGTTTGTGCTAGAGTGCTTAGGCAGTAAACCCTGGGATGCTCCTGTTACACTCTTCAGAACTGAAGTTATAGGTACACTAAATTCAGGCCCTCAAATATAAACAGCAAACACTTTATCCACTGAATTTATTTTAATATATTTCAGAAGGTAATTATACACATTGCATGACACTTAATGGCACTGAGGGTACAACCCTGTGTTGAGCTATAACCAAGTTTATTAATACCCATGAACAATGAAAATCAAAACAAAATCAAGTGTCACAATGGTAGAGTTTCTAGTATTATAAAAATCCATGAACACAAGTACTAAAAAATGTCCTGAAGTAGTTGAAAACTTAGACTCAATACACATAAATTTATAAGATATATGTAAATGCCTTAAGCAGTACAGAATGCCTAAGAAACGAGCACTGCATACTTATTCGATAGTACTGTTTTAAGACACCACTGCCAAGTAGGATGCTAGTGAACCAAACTTACTAAAATAATTACAGTATCAAGTAGGGCTAAGTATATAAATCAGTGAAAACTGACATATATCTAAGACAATGCATTAATGGTTTCAGATTTGTAAAACATGCTACTTTATGATTTTACAATTCTACAATTAAAGAAACAAATGCATAATTCACACAATAACTTTTTGTTTTTATAAACTCAGACATTGGAAGTGTTATTACAGATTAATATTCATTGTGAATAAAACAGAACAGAACAATAATGAGCATGAACAGACTATTGATGCAAAGATGAACACAACCAAATCCAACAGAAAATGTCCGAAGGAAATCAGACATGAAAAGTATAAGATATGTGCATCAAATAACAGTCAAAGCAAGACAAATGAAAAATTGCAAAAGTCAAAAATTTTCTATACCTTGACTTTGAAGTTTGAGTTTAAATATGTAATGAGTAGATGAATATGTGTTATGCCACCTTAACACAAGCTAGAGTCATTTGGGAAGAAGCCTCAGTTAAGAAAATACCTCCATAAATTTTGCCTGTAGACAATGTAGTCTACTTTTTAAATTAGTGATGATTTAGGAGAATCCAGTCTATTTTGGATGGTCCTCATATATATATATATATATATATATATATATATATATATATATATATATACACAGCATAATTTACTGGTCATTCTATGAGTTACATTGCATGGCTTTTCTCAAGCAGCTGGTTAAAGTAAAGTTTCTATTATTTTATAGTTAATATAAGTAATATATTTAAAATCTGATCCAAGTGTATCTTTTGAATATTGCTTGAGGAAATTCAGAAAGCCAGAAAAAAAGGAGAAATAAATCTCAAAACTTGTCTGTTTAAAACTATAAATAACAAAGAAAAAATGAGATGCCATATTCAGTCTAGAAATATAAACACACTAGTTTATGTATATTTACTAGTAAAGTAGATTTATAGGTTACTATGGAAACAGAAACAGCATGCAAAATATTGCTAGTGTAGTTAACTAAATCCTATGGGAAAATTAGCTGTTTTCAGCCTTTCCCAAAAATGGCAATTTAGAAAAAGCAAAAACAAACCAGTTAAGCTATGGACCACTCTATGTCAGTGATTTCTAATTAATATTAAGTATTTGAATAAAAAATGGCTCACATAGGTCATAGCAGGTGGCAGTATTAGAAGGTATGGCCTTGTTGAAGTAGATGTGGCTTTGTTGGAGAAAGTGTGTCACTAAGGGATAGGCTTTGAATTTTTATAAGCTCAAGCAAGGCCTAGTGCTTGACTGCAACTTCCTGCTGCCTGCTGATCAAAATGTGGACCTCACAGCTCTTTCTCCAGCACCATGTCTGCATGCATTCTACTCTCCCCACCAGGACAATAATAGGCTAAACTTCTGAAACTGTAAGCCAGCCCCAGTAAAATTTTGCTTTATGAGAGCTGCTGTGGCCATGGTGTGTCTTCCCAGCAATAAAATCCTAAGACAGATACAAAGAAAAGTGCGTACATATTTTGGGGATCTTTTTCTCTTTGATAGAAGGTATGATGTTTGCTTGTCAGCACTCCAATTGTCTGGTAGAAACAGGACTTTCTTCTTTCTCAGGCTGACCTACATAGAATGCAGAAAAATCTGAGATCTGAAGATGTATCATTCTCATAATACTATCTCAAAAATACTTTCCTAATGGAAAGCACTTTCACAGATATGTAATACAATACAATTGACAACAATGAAAAACTGAAAATAACCTAAACATTCAAGAGCTGGTATCTGGTAGAGAATCACATGATTTCTATTCAGTCAAAAAGTAGACATATTTATATTAATAGTAAATTGTGCTTACAGAAAAAAAATTTAAAGGATGAAATATACATAAAATAAATTTTGTGCATATATTGATGAGAATGCAACATAATAAAAAGCTAACATATACTGGTAGAGATAAAGCAAAATCATAATATGTACCAAGTTCTTTATACATACACGTACAACTGTCAAAATCTGGCTGCAAACATCTCTAAGGAAAGCTGCAGAGTGAAGAGTAAGACATTTCTAAATTTTTAAACCAAAGCCTGTACAAACTCATTAAAAATAAATTTCATGATTCTACTATCAAAAGAGAAATTGCTGAAATAAAGCTTTAAAGCTAGGTACAACAACACAAACATATTAACCAGTTGTCATAGACTTTTCAAATGTTTGAGCCAAAACTGGTCCTTATAGTAAATTCCAGGCCTTCCTGGGGTTTTTTAGTAAGACCAGGTCTCAAGTAAGTAAATAATTTTAAAAGCATTTGGACTCTCTTTATATAAAATATAATTTGTCAAAATTTTTCACTTTTTTAACAAAATGCCCCTACTCTGCCAACTACCCAATTATTTAACAAAAGAACTTAATTTCTTGTAATATTATGTTCTGGAGTATCTTTGTAAAAAAAAAATCATTGTAGAGATAATGACAGTCTACAAATTTCTGCTTTTAAAATGATTCTACAGTCAATAAATAATCACATAAATAGACCAATGAAGCATAAAGATTAGTATTTCATTGTCACTTAGTGGAAGCTAATAGTTTTATGATAACTTCTTCTATTCTACCTCTTGAAAATGTTGAAAATCACTATATAAACCATATTTTTAAATTATGAATTCTGTTTTATTATATCTGCTTGGGATACCATTTTATTCTGACTACAGTGCAATTTATTGAAAACAATTCCTCTGCATTAAATAAATTAGTCAACTGTACTTAGTTATTAGTCTAGTGTTATAAAAATACCTATGGAAACAGGAAAAGAGGGTTCTTTGGTAGATGCTATCAATTGTTCAACTTTCAGCACCCTTGAGTGCCTGTATTAGGAATAATCATTCAGACTTATATATCATAGTTGTAAGGATTCCTGGCATTCCCTAGCTGAGCCTACTCAGCTCAGATGGGATGCATCTTGCATGGAGGCACGCCCCTGGGCGTGACTACGTAGACCCTGCAGCACTGTGTTTGGAAGCACCTCCATGGACCCATGAGGCATACCCGTGCATGCCCCTTCCCTTAAAAGCTGCTGCGAGCATGTGCTCCGGTCCTTTTTCTTCTCTGTCCCCTGACTTCTTTCTTGCTCCTCTATTTCTTCACCCACCTGGGACTCTTCTCTTAAATAAACTCTAGTGTGTGGCCTTGTTAGAGTGTACTTGCTTTTACACACAGAACTAACAATAGTCTCTGACCTCAATGGGGCTTGGCCTTGGACTAACCTGAGAAAAGATCAGCTTTATTAATGATTCATCCTAGCAGCTTTCAGGAAAAACAAAAAGAACTTAACCAGTAATAAAATAACTAAAGTTAATTAAAAGCCTAACTTTTCTTTCTATTTGTTTTCTAGTTGTTTCTAACTTTTGTTTTTACTTACATTAAAATTTCAGTGAAGTTGAAAAAATAATGATCTACTGTGATCCTAAAAATGAAGTCTTTTTTACTATAAATGAGTAAAAAGGTTTAAATGAAAAGAGACATAAATAAATCCCCAAACAAAAGAATGGACAATCTTAAACAAATGTGTATCTGCTTAAAACTTAATAAGCTTTGTAGATGGTTAACATTCACTGTCAACATGGTAGATTTAGAATTATGATGAAAATATCTTTGCGCATATCGGTAAAGTGTTACCTACATTAGGTTAATTGACTATGAAGACTACCCCTGAATGTAGGTAATTTGAGTAGTACCATTTATATGTAGGAGTATATACTTGACTTAAAATAAAAGTGACTGAGACAAAAATCTATTTCTTTCTGATTCCTGACTACTGAATGAATGTGACCAGTTGCTTGTTCTACAGCCCTCCCCAGGACAAACCATATACTCCAGAACTGTCCATCAAAATAAACCCTTTTTATTTTTTTCTATTCCTAATATCCTGTAACAATTAGACAAGTAAATAATACACTTATTTTTCTTAGGTATCTGTTTAATGGCAGAGAAGAAACCTACTCACAGTGGGAAAAGTTAAATCTCAGAAAAAATTTTAAACATTTCTTTCTAACTTTTGTTTAAATGTAAATCATAATGTAATAGGAATAAAATAAAAAAGAAGTTTGACTGGATAAACATTTGCTTAGAATTCTATAGCCCTATATTTAAAAATATTACAACTTAAAAATTAAAATTTATTAAATTACATAAATTTATATGCTTTATTTTTTATGAACAAAAAGTGTAATTTTGGCTGTGTGTCAGGCTTGGAAGAGGCAATTCTTACAGGATATCTCAGAAAAACCTAGTGGTATGTTCAGTTAAATAAAGCCTTTTAAATCTTGAAATTGTGTCTCAAATAAATTAGACTTATTTCTGATTCCATGATTTTTAGTATTTGAGACTAAATTACAGACACTAATGCTTAAATGTATCAACTTTCTAAATTCATCAGGCCACTTCCAATACTCAAATATCTGAAAAGATTGTCCACTTCTCCAGTTTGTACCTGGAATTTGAGAAGACTGAAGAGACCGTAAACCATCTCTTCTGATCTATCATCTAAAATCTTGTTAAGTTTTGAAGGGACAATGGGGAAAAAAATCATTACAGTAGCCATGATTTTGGTAGTTTGAAACTATAATTACAAAGATGCATGCTTTGATTCTTCTAGCCATCTGTATTCTGATGAACACTTTCTAGCCATGTGAAGTCTAAAAAGATGAGATAATGGTTATCAGAAAGTGAAACATAGACATAGAATGTAGAAAAGGCCTACATATAAAAAGATAAATAGCTTACTTGCCTCAGGTTTTGAAACACTGAATTTAAAAAAAATAAAAAATAAAAAAAAGGAACAAACGCAAATGTTCCACGGTGCTCTGACTTCTCTCAGTGAGTGAAATAGATTGAGAAGAAGGCTAATGGAAAAAAAGAGTCACAATGACCATACCATCTGCACTGGGTATGTGTATAACAGAGTAGCAGGGAGCAGTGAAGTGTCCTGTGGATAGGGTGTGAAAGGACCTGATTAAGCTCCCTAGAACCTGAGATGGTTGATCTCACCTACCAATTAATAAAAGCCTTCTGGTAAGTGTTTCTAAAGGGACCTACCAGTCCATTCAACATCTGAGAAAGAAGTTGCTCTCTGCACTCTAGCTGAACATCATTTAATCTTGGAAGGATTAAAGCAAATGGCAAGAAAGGGAACTATTCACTCATAACATTCTTTCATCTTGTTGTCCAAAGATAGACTATGCATCCTGGCTTTAGTTTGAAGTTTATACCATTCCCTATCTGGCTCTTAGATTTTAGAAATAGACTAAACTATTATATGAATTCTTCTGTGTTTGTAGGTTGATAGTGTTGTTTTGGGAAATTTACACCTCATTAACTTCCCCCCTCCCTTTTCATGCTTCCTTTCCTCTACCACTTTTTTGTGAACCCATCTTTCATCATCACAATGGCCCTTTACCAGTTTATTGACTTCAATACAAATGCCAACATATGCATATTATACAAAGTCTCAAATGTAGCATCCAAAAGTGAGTGGAAGCATGTAACATTTATAATTTTAAACCTGTGATCCCTCATACAGTTTACCTGATAATGTCATAATTTTAGTTTTCTTTATAACTGACTAATATATGCCTGGCTAATGTTTCGCATTTTAAATATCTATTCAGCAATTTAGGGACATCTATGTTACACCTTACACCCATTTTCTGGCTATTGTGAAAAAAAGCATACATGCATATGGATGAGTATTTCTATATTAGCATATCAAGGTGGCAGGGAGATTATGCTAAGGAATTGTATAGCTTTTTATATGGTAAATCCATTTCTAGTTTGTTTACTTGCTTTGTTTTTGAAGAACAACCTCACTGATTTTCAAAATACTCTTTCAACTTGTACTCACACTAACAGTAAATATGTCAACCCCCTTTACCACCATCTACACCAGTACTGATTGTCGTTTTTTTTAATTTTAGTTGTGATTACTACAATCACATATCTCAGAATAGTTTAATTTGAATTTTCCTTTTAAATTTATTTTTGAATAAAGTCTCATTTTTAAGTACATGTATCTCCTTGTTCAAACTCCTTTCCCCCTCCTGACCCCTCTCAATCACTCTCTTTTGAATGCTGAATATTGAAATCATTCTTCTACCTTTAAATTTCTTCTATTGAGAATTATGTTTAGCATCATGACCCAATTTTTAATTAAGTCATTTGATTTCTTGGTGTTTAGTTTTTGTTTTTGTGTGTTACAGATACTAAATCTCTGTAAAATGTAAAGACTTCATCCATTGTGTAGGGTGCCTCTCCACTTGAATGATGGTGTCTTTGCAATATAGAATCTTCTTAGTTTCATGAGACCCCACTTGTCAACTGTTGGTTTTAGTGTCTGTGATACTGGGTTCTGTTAAAGTCCCATCCTGTACCTCTGAGTTCAAATGTATTCCCAGATTCCTACCTTGACTGATTGGGGATATCTTGTTCTATTTTGAAGTCCTTGAAAAATTTAGACCAGGTTTTATTCTCCCATATGTAGACATCTCAGCACCATTCATTGAAGATAATGTCTTTTCTCCAATATATGCCTTCAGTCACTTTGTCAACAATCGTGTGACTATAGGAGCCTAGGCTTTATATAATGTCTTTAATTTCATTCCACACTATGGCAAACCTCTTTCTACGATAGCACCAATGCTATTTTTCTTTAGTATAACTTGAAGTCTGCGGTGATAATGCCTCCAGCAATGTTGTCACTTTTTATGCATTATACTGATGTGCACATTTTTATAACTAACTTGACCTTTCTTCTCTGAAGATTTAAATAAAATTTTATTTGTGTCTTTAATTTGGCTAATTTCTCTCTTTTTGTTAATGTGCCTAAAAGTTTTAAAGTCTTCTATATCTTTTCCATAAACCAACACTTTTTATTGTAATATTTAAGATTCTTTGTAATATTTGTTGTTCTTGGCTGTTTTTTTCTTTTTTTGTTTCAACAGTGAACTTTATCTCTCTGTGAAGTTGTTCATTTTTTTTTCAAACCTTTCACGTGAACAATTCAGTTATTAATTTCACATTTCTCCAATTATTTTTATGTAGGCACATTATTCTTAGAACTCTTTGAACTGCCTGTATGTGTCTCATAGATTTTGGCACATTTTTATATAGATACCTGATTCTAAGAATTGTCTTTATTGCAATGCATAGGATTTGTTATGAGTGCTTGTGTGTGTACCTGTGTTTCTGCATGTACATAGTGTGTATGGGTGTAAGTTTTCTGTGGGTTTTAATTTTAAGAACTAACTTCATTGGTTCTCATAGAATTTGGTGTTTTGTGTTATTATTTTTATGCAAATTGAAAAACTTCCTTCTTTTTTCTGATCCTATTACTATTATGTAAGATACTCTCCATTATTTTCTGTACTCTCTGTTGTTTCTGGAGTGGTTGAGCTCTAGTTCTTTTCCATTATTATTAGAATGCAGTCTATTATTTGAATTTTTTTATATGTGAAAATAAATTTTGTATAATCATAAGTAGTTAACTGTCTTGAATGTTCCATAGACTGCTGAGAAGAGTATGTATTCTTTAATGTTCTGGTGAAATGTAGGATAATGCTCTTGTACACTGTAAAGATTTATTATACCTATTGGTTTAATAAAATGCTGATTGGTCAGTAGTCAGGCAGAAAGTATAGGTAGGGTGACCAAACTAGGAGATTCTGGGAAGAGAAAAGGAAGAGCAGCAGATGACAGCCAGATTCAGAAGAAGCATTGAGAATGCTGAATTGAGCAGTCAGTCACCAAGCCATGTGAAAAAACATAGATAAGAATTATAGATTAACTGAAGTGTAAGAGCCAAATAGTAATAATATTGAGCTATTGCCCCAACAGGTACTATAATTTTAAGCCTCTGAGTCAATTATTTGGGAAGCAACTGCTGGGTATTTGAGAGTTTCTGATGGGACAGAAACTTCAGACTACAAATGGTGCCAGACATGGAAAATACATCCACAATACCTGAGAAAGCATTAAAAAAAAAAGATTCTAGACCACAGAAACAGAGCCAAAAACAGCTTCCTAGTTGTGTCTATCATGTGGGCTGTAGTACAAAGACACAGTGGCATGTAGGCTTGAACTACATAGCATGGTAGGTGTGTGGTGTTCAGCTTGAGCTGCAACATGACAGGTTTCTGCAGACTCACAGAATCCTTGGTACAAGCATAAGCTGTATATAACAGAATTAAGGTTTCTGTTCATACTAAAGAGAGGGAACAGAGCCAAGAACAGCTTCTTGATGGCAATGTTTTCTTGAATTGGCTCTATTTGCTGGCTGCAAGCCAAGGCACAGCTCCTTTAAGAGAGGTTTCTGACTCAGCATTAACAGCAAAAAACTTGAGGCTCTTTTGAGAGATCCTGCTACCAAACACTTAAATGGTGTTTATTTGCAGTGAGTGATGTTGCTCTACTTAGTGGCAGTGTGGATTCTAAAACTTTCCAGAGTTAGGGTGGTAAATATGGCTCCTGCCAGTATCTCTGTCATAAAGCTAAGCTTTCACAGACCAAGGAACTGGGTAAAGCCAGCCACCATAGTTGAGGCGTTAATCCCAGCCACACTGTTTAGCAGATTAAAGGATCATACTGTTAGAAAAAGTAATATACAACAAACATAGATTCAGATAAAAGAACAAAACAAAAAGCAGAAAAAAAAACTCTAAACAGTTTACAGTGTGTTTAAGAATATATGGGGGCTTGAGAGACAAGTTAAAAAATCTTTTAAAAAGAAATAATTAAAAACTAAAAAGCCACACAAAGATGGAAAATACAGAGTCTAGATACTGTATGTTAATATCTTATCTTTAGTTTGACTGCTGAGAAAGAAGCAGCATCTGCTAAAAGACATTTAATTAGAAATGTTGCCAGATTAAACCAACCTATTCAATTTAAAAAAATACCTTGACATAAAACTTTAGGTAAAATAAAAATACTTTGGATAAGAGGTTTTGTATTTAGTTTTTATATTTATTATCACAAATTAGATGCTGTGGATTCATGCTGGGTTAAAGAAAATAAGATTTAATAAAAGAAGACCCCTTGAAAATTTTCTATTGGGAAGGATGGCCAAGATTATTTAATATTTTAGATAACTTGTGTTATAGGTTCCTCTGAACTCTGCATCTAAAACAGCTTCAAGACTGCTGGCAGAGATGATTCAGCTTCACAGACTATTCCAGTTAGGACTTGCCCTTAATCCTAAATTTTCTTTGGGTCTCCATGATATTACCAGAAACCCACAATCATCAGAACGTAGTCTAGAGAACTATGCCCACAAAATGGAATATAGATGTCTGTTTGTTTAGAGTGTTGGTTACAAGTTTTTATACAAGGGTTAGGGGGGGAAAGCTATACAAAGGTGACTAGAATTGGGGTTCTTGTTTTAAAAAGAAAAAGAAAGGGGATATGGAATATTCTGTAAATGTCTATTAGGCATATTTATGACAACATTTAGCACCAATTTTTCTCTAATTTTTGTATAGATGACAAGTTTATTGATGAGGCTGAGCCATTACAGTTATACACTAGTCCATGATTGTAGATGAAATTGTATTTCATTTGTAAAATTTTGTTCATTTGTGTTTGGTGAATATATGCCTAAGAATTGTAATGTTGTCTTGATGAATGGCTCCTTTAATTAGTATGAACTATTATATCTGTCTTTTTATTGAAATCTTGCTTATCAGATTTTAGAATAAATATGGCTATTTGTTTTTTGTATCATTTGTGGAATAATTTCACCTTTCTCAGACATGGTTCTCAAGACACATGGTTTTCTCCTGGTGTCTAACACTTCTTGCATGTTGCACTCATACATTTTATTAATTTGTTTCTAAATTGTATTAAATGATAAACTTTTAATTTTTTATTTAACCATATTCTTTTTTCCAAATATTAGTCCCAAATGTTAATTATCAGACATTTCACTGATACTTTTATTTTGATTAATCAGTTTTTCATTTCCAGATTTATTTTCATTTGAAATTTCTTTACCAATTTTTTCTCTATGTTGAATTCTATTTCCAAATCTTAGATTGACTTTTGTACTTTACTTACCACTTTGGTTTAGCTCTATCAGAGTAGGTTCATGTCATTTTAATTTTTTTAACATACTTATAACCACTTTTTAATTCTTTGATAGTTCTTCCAGGTCATTTTCATTTGGTGCCATTGTTAGTGATTTGCAGAAGAGTCACTTTCTGTCTGTTTCTACACTGGCTCTTGTACATAATGTGCTTATTTGAATATTTTTTCTTTTGTATGCTTTTTTTTTCAAAATTTAAATCCCATTACTCTTTCAGTATTGGCATTTACAATGTTCAGTAGATTACTAATTCATAGCTGAGGTATGATTTTCCTCTTTGGGAAATAGAGCTTAGAGTCAGAGACTCTGTCTCAAGCCTTTCTTTGCGAGTAAGACATTGTCCTGTGTTAGTTTGGACTTTCTACTTGAATCTGTATATTGTGCTTCAAGTTGTACGACCCTTTACATGTCTGTAGACCTTACCTAGAGGCAGATATGGTCCCTACCCTTGGTTCATAGATGCTTTCAAAACAGCCACAAGACAAAGAATCTCCTTTGTACTTGTTGACTTAATTCTCATTCAGGTCTGTACCTTGACCTCGGTCTTTAGCTTCCCCTAAAGACTGAAGAAAGGAAATTTCCTGTGCAGCTTTAGACCTCACTTAAAATTCAATTGTATCTTCCCCTTTAGCTAAATCCACTGAGAGATAGGAAATGTTTAAATACCTGTGGACTTAACCAGTCCTAATTAACTGATTTTCAGATCAGTACATGCCCCAAACTACGGATTTCACCAATGCCACTGAGACATGCAGAACCTCTTGTACATGTGTGGGCCTAAACTGGAGTAAAACCTATTCCCCATTTGGGGATCTCTGTTTCTCCTCAAGTCATTCTTGGATGTGGGACACCAATACCAAGAAGACTTACTGTAGGCAGGCAATTTGAAAGACAGCCCTTTCAAATATGTATTACAAAAAGAAAAATTTAAGTAAAAATATAGATCGAATATGAATATATTAACAAATAAAAAACAATTAGCTGGCAATGTTCAATATAAATTACACATATTAACAAATCAATTAAAATAAAAGTAGTAGAAATTACTTTTACTTTCTGTTTGACCATCAAAGAATAAAAAGCAAACTATACTTTTACAACAACTCTAGTAGAAAACCAGTTTCTTTTTTATTTTATTTTATTGGAAAATAAAGTCCTTTTTTTTCCATGTATTCCCTTGTCCTCCCTCCCTTCCCCCTCCCAGCCCCTCCCTGTATGTCTTCAACCTCCCTCCTCCTCATCCTCCCATCCCCTCCCTCAAAAAGGCAAGTCCCAAGGTGGATCAGGTCAGCATCCACGCCAGGCAATGCGGATTTCCTAATCCTAATTTCATGACTGGGTTAGGTGTTCCTCTGGGGAGAATGGGCTCCGAAGTGACAGTCCACCCATAGAAACACAGTCTGATCCCTCCCCTCAAGGTTCCACATATTGTCCATGTCAGTGGACAGTTGCCTATCCTTGGAGGACCTAGTTCCTTTTCTTGATGCTTCCCCAATCGCTGTTCTTAATACAGTGAGCTTCCCAGAACTCCAGCCAGCCATGACTGTGAAAATTTTCCTCAAAAGTCCTAGCCCCTTGCTCATATAGACTCTCCTCCCTTGCTCTTAGCTGGACCAGGAGCTCAGCCCAGTGCTCAGCCATGTATCTCTGCCTCTACCTCTATTCATTGTTGGAGGTAAGTTCTGGGATGGTAGTTGGGGTGGCTGTTCATTTGATTATAGGGGAAGTCCTGTCTAGGCAACACCTTCACTATTGGTTGGAGACATAGGCAGGGACATCCTGTGAGTTCTTGTAGGTTATCCTAATACCCAGTCTTTTTCCAATCGCACATTGGCTTTCCTTATTAAGATCTCTATCTCTTTTGAGTGAGAGGAGCAACAATGAGAGAAAACCAGTTTTATACTTGTAAAATTGTGTAACTTTGGTAAAAGTCAACTTTACAATACATATTAATAACTAAAATTCAAATAAACTTGCCTCAGCATTTTAATGTCAATAACCATATCCTAGAATGACAATATTAAAAGTATTTTTATATAAATATGCACATAAAATATGTACTCCTACATAATAATTATTACTGCAATACTGTCACAATACAAAATAACATAATACACATTACATATATTTACATAGTGAACATTCTACAACTTTAAAATATATTCATTTAGTATAATACACAGCATAATAAATTACCAAGACATATTTCAATGAAACAGGGCCCTAAGAAATAACTAGCATAATAGGTTTATTTTATAACTATGCATATTGACAACAAAGAAACTTAAATTATATTCAAAGAGTTTTATGCTGACTTGGGGGATTGTATTGATTTTAGACCATTTTTTAAAGCTCTTAACTGTATATAGTTTTAACAAATAACTTGTGGTGTGTATAGAAAATAAAATACACAATGAGTGCAAACCTTCAAGGAAGATTGTCTAATAAGTATAAAAATATTAAACCTCAATAATAGACATAGGATTATATTGTAAGAAAATATGACATGTAAATTTTCTTGTTTTTCTTTACAATTTTAATATAATAAAATTTAGAATGGGTTTTTTGTAAATGGGGGATATCATAAGAGTGGGTATGAATCTAAGAGGCCTGATAGCTGAGTTTGATGAGGTACATGATGTAAAATAATATATATATATATACAAATAAAAAAATTTAGAATAACAAGTATCATGGGTATCAAATAGTTTAGTATTGTTTTTGATAAAGTTATATTAAAAAGTAATTTTCTATTTGAAGATTTCATGTAAAAACTTAATTTTCATTTCACCTGACCTAGCAAATCTACTATTAGGCAGTTATTCCAGTTATTTATTTATAACATGCAAAATTCAACTATGCAGACACACTATAAGACACTGATCACAATAGTAAAACTTTAAAGAAACTAAATACTATCTAGCAATAGTGAAAGGCACTGTAGCATACTGTGTGTAGTGTTTTTATTGCAATATCTAACATATCGCTCATAGTCAGAGGCACTGAATACTTGTCCCCATGTAGTGGCACTGTGGGGACATGTTAGGTGGTATGACCTGACTGTACATCACTGGAATTGAGCTTTGGGAGTTTAAAGAATAATTCCAGTTCTCTCTGCTTTGAACTTTACAGTCCATGAGCAATTTGTTTCTGCTTCAGCTTCCATACCTTTCTGCCGCCTCTACTCTGTTCAACAACCCCAGATTCTAACGTACTGGAACTGTTAGTACAAATACATTCTTTCTTCTGTAACTTGCCTTAGTCATGATATTTTATTACAATTATAGAAAAATAACTAATATAGTGTGGAATAGTAGAAAGCAGTTAAACAGCAAATTAGTGCAAAGTACTGAAAAGAAAATAATGCTAAGTTATGCCTTGATTCATAAAAGCAAACTGAATGGCTGAAAGACACCTGAAAAAGTGGTCAGCATCTTTAGCCATCAGAGAAATTCAAATCAAAACAACTTTGAGATGCCACCTAACACCTGTTAGATTGGCTAAGATAAAAGGCACAGATGACAGCCTATGTTGGAGAGGATGCGGAGCAAGGGGAACACTCCTCCATTGTTGGTGGGAGTGTAAGCTTGTTCAGCCACTTTGGAATGCAATATGGCGGTTTCTCAGAAAATTGAGAATCAATCTCCCCAAAGACCCAGCAATACCACTTCTGGGTGTATACCCTAAAGAGGCACATTCACACTCCAAAGGTATTAGCTCAACTATGTTCATAGCAGCATTATTTGTAATAGCAAGAACCTGGAAACAACCTAGATGTACCTCAACTGAAGAATGGATTAACAAACTGTGGTACATCTACACAATGGAATACTGCTCAGCAGTAAGAAAAAAAATGATATCCTAAAATTCACAGGCAAATGGATGGATTTGGAGAATATCCTCCTGAGTGAGGTATCACAAACTCAGAAAGATAAGCAGGGGATGTACTCACTCATTAGTGGACTCTAAACAAACAAACAAGAAAAAAGCCAAGCATGCCCAGGCTGCAAACCACGACCACTGATTAGCTTGGGATCAGAAACACCTTGGACTGACCCTTCGGATCCCACTCCAACTATAGGAAAACCTGACTCACTCTTGAGGGAGGGGGGACAACACTGGATTTGCCAGGAGTGGAGACTGATCCTAGCATTATTGGGTCAGTGGGATCATAGGACTGTCTGCTCCCTGCCCAGGGAGGGGATGGGGAGTTGTGGAGAATTAAAAATGACCTGATGTGGCAGGAGGGGGAAGGGACCTTGAATAAGGATATACAGGGATTAAAAAGAAAAAATTCAGAGAGAAAGCTGAACACAAAGTAAATATATGTGTAGTAATCTTATTTGCATTATCACCCTTGATAAGTCATACTTATGATTTTTATCTTCTTCATAGTTATTGTTAACTTATCAGCATTTTAAATTCATTTTACTGTTTTTCTTGATAAATACAAAATAAATAAAGAAGGAAAAAAAGAAAAACTAAAAAAAAAAAAGCAAACTGAAAAAGGGAAGCTATTTCTTATTACAACAGGATAAACCAAAACTTTATTTTCGAAACATTTATGCCTTTGCTGCATGAAAAAAAGTGGTTTCGGAAGATAAAGAGATGGTTTGGTAAATGTAAAAGTTAGGGTTCCCACCCCCAGAACCCATGCAATGCATATGTAGTTGCATGAAACTATAATCATAAGATGTCTATAGTAAAGTTTAAAGGAGACAAGCGAATCCTATGTAATTTATGAGCCAGATATCCAGCCACATAGACACTATACACTACACAAACACACACACACATACACACATACACACACACAAAATGCATCCTTGGATATGTGTATGTATAAAATATTGTTCTTAATACTTAAAGTTAAAACTAGAAGTTAGAGTGAATAAAATTTTAGAGTTGTGTAGCTTTCTTTTCTCCATTCTATGATTTTACAAAAAATAAAAATCTTGCTATATATATCAAAGAACTTGAAATTAGTAAGTAAACATAGAACATAAATTTTCCACAATTCCAAAAACACTTCTCTTTTCTCTTTCTTACTGGACATTTATTTAGAATGAGTAATGAGAGAACATTAAGCTCCACAACAATAGAAGAAATGTTTCCAGAGGTCTTGGCTTTAGCTCAGTACAAGCACCAAATTATTTAAATGTATTTGTAGAATTAATTTGTATGTAAGCACATTCATTAGTTAATAAAAGAGACATGCAAATTAATAATCTTGAACCTGACAGTCTAATGAAAAAAAAATAAGAATGGCGTAGATATTTACAAGAATTTCAAACATAGTTTGGTATTGATTATATACCATACTGTGTGATTATATATTGATTATATATGTAAGGAGCTACTCAATTATGGAGTATTTCATAATACTCCTCTTAAAGCTACAAAACTATTACAGTAACAGTATTTTTTTAAAAAAAATTTGAAATACCAATATTCTAGTTTTACATACCTTTGAAATTACATTAAGTACTCAAGATTACACAAGCATCACTAACATTTTAAATCTTTTCAAAGCTTAGTAATTATAATTAATACAAGTTACAAAGCAAAAAGTATTTTTTAAAAATAATGCATATTACAAGTCCAATTATTTAAATGAGATTAAGAAACTACAATATGGCCACTTCTCAGTAATTAAGTATTGAATTAAACTTTGCTCTGAAGGCAAAGAATAATAAAGTAATGTTAATGAACACTAATTGTTCAAATCATTACAAGAAATGATGGCTCTTAAGTGTATAGAAAAGCTCAGACATGGTTTGCAGGCCTGTATTTCCAAAACTCAAGAAGCTGATGCAGAATAACCCTGGGATGCACTGTGAGACTTCACTGAAAGAGAGAGACAGAGAGACAGAGAGAGAGAGAGAGAGAACACACCTGGTCTGGGTTCTTAAAACCTCAAAGCCTTCTCCCAGCAACACACATTGTCTAAATAGAACACACATTTCACCAGTTAGCAATTAGGCAGTTAAATATATAAGCCTTTGAAAATCATTTTATTCAGACAACCAGTCACATGGGTTACTGTATTTTATCACAGCAATAGTAGTTACTATTACAGAAGGTGACACCATAAAATAGGATATTTTGTTGCAGACCAGATCATGTTGTTTAATTAAGGAAGTTTGAGGATTTTGGAACCAAAAAACCTATCAAATGTTATAATCAGGGCTTCATAGGCCTTCCTAGTAGGAGATTGGAAGACAGTAATCCTGAGAGCAGTGTGGAATGTGGAGATCCAGCTCGATATCATTCCTGTCATAGTTTGGCAAGCTTTGTGGTTGGTTTCCACCATTATCCTAAGAACTTGCCTGAAGTAAAATGTAAAATTAATGGACTAATTGAATTGATGGAGAGTTCAGGATATTGACTTTGTTACACGATTATAAGTAATTTCTAATTATTGTAAACAACAGCTCTAAATTCAGCTGAGAAAGAAAAGGAACATTCGCAAATTAATATTGGAACCAAGATTTGTGATTACAGGGTAAAAAAATTATCTCCATTAAAGAGAGGCCTCCTACTCAGCACTAGAATAAAAAAGCAATGGCAGGGAAATGAGGTCTTATACAGCATTATACAGGCAAATTTTGTGTCCTCTAACTATCTTAAATACATTATTTTACTGCTACACAGAATAGGTTTATTACATTTTTATCAGACCCCACATGACCTTTTTCTAAGAGCCTGAAGAAATAGTGCAGAGACCATGCAAACTATCACCTGGCTATATAAAAACAGCATACTGTCTAAGACATCTATAATAATGCTTATCACTGACTTAGATATTCTATATAAATCCAAAATATACAAATGTAACCAACAATGTCATAGTACACTGTGAGTAATTACATGAACTAATTTTCTATATTCACACCCTGAAGTCAGACTGCTTTACTCATACCAAAGTTATCATTTCTATGTGCATCTTGTTCTAAAAAAAATCTGTGCTGTTTGTCATATTGTTGGCCAACATGATAGTTTTTAAGATCTAATTTGAACTTATTTTCCCAATTCTATAACCAGGTTTCTTTTCAAAATTTGTAGGATGTTACAGTATCAAAAGAATAGAGGTAGAATAAAAAAAAGTAGTCTAGGCCAGGTTCGTGGCCAGAAACTCATCAAAAACAAGTTACCTTTTGTAAAGAGGAAAATGCATAAAGAGGAGGTTCCATAAAGTTTTAAGAGAAAACACTCCTAAAAAATTACTTAATTCATCAACAGGCAGCACTTCTCTTTCCTTCTAACACAAAAGACGTTTCTGAATCTTCAGTCTCAGATGCTTCAGCATGCAGAGACAGACATACATGACTTTTATAGAATTTCTGGCTTGTCCTTTCCTTTTATGCAGACAGAGAGCATGAAATCACCTAATCATTTATTTGTGACATTGAATTCCTTTCCTGTTAAAGGAACCCCATAGCTGCACAGATAACAAACTCAGCATCATAGTCCCAAGGTTATCCCAGGAGAGAAAGTATTTGGCATAGGACCATGAGGAATAGAATTAAATGCCCGCATAGATAGCTGTGTCCAATGGTGCATGCCAGTATCTATGGTTGAGAAGAGCAAAGGTCATATGAATCCCTGGAGCCTCCTATCCAGACAACATTGTAGTATGAAGTTTCTGACTTCTCTGCTCTACAATGGCCTCAAGGTTTGGACCTGCCCACAGCTCTGTTGTCCCTTAGCCCTAAGTAATGATTCAGCTGTTTATATTAATTACATGCTGTTTGGGCTATGGCTTAGCCTTGTTGCTAGATAGCTTTTGCATCATAATCAATTTTTATTAATTTATGTCTTGCCATATGGCTCATGGCATACCTAAGATGTTTTGTGTGTGTGTGTGTGTGTGTGTGTGTGTGTGTGTGTGTATTGTTTTTTGGGTGGCTAAATTGTGTCTCTCTGAATCTACCTTCCTTCTCTTGTATCTATGCTTAGATCTCCCACCTGCATCTAAGCTGCTCTGTCATAGGCCAAAACAGTTCCTTTATTAACCAATGATGTTCACAACATACAAAAAGACATCCCATATCACAGCACTTTAGGCAAACTGGTGAGCTCCAGGTTCAGTGAAAGAATCTCTCTCAAGGTATTTGTTGGAGACTGATTGAAGAAGACACCCAAAAATTTACTTCTGTACTATACTTACAGTTTTATACATATGCATACACATTCATACATATATGAACCTATGACAAAACACACACACACACACACACACACACACACACACGGTCAACAGTCACCCTACTCCTTTTGAAGACATTACTGCCATGGAAAAAATTTGGTTTTTGAAACCCATGATCTACAACATCTTTTTTTTTTTTTAATGAATGAAGTCTCATTTTTTATCCATGAATTCCCTTGTTCCAAATCCCTTCTCCCCTCCCCCCCGCAGTCACTCTCTCTTCTCCCCATCTCCTTATCTCCTTCACAGCAAGAGCAGGAGGCTCCAAGGTTCCAAGGTGGCTTAGTTCAGCATCCATTCCAGGCAGATCTGCTTTCCTCATCCCAATATCAAGAATGGGTCAAGGGATCCTCTAGATGGAATGGGCTCCAAGATGCCAGTCTAAGATGTTTCAGATCCCAAGTGGTACAGCGGTTGTGGTTTGCTCTTGGGAATGCTTTACTTTTAGTTTAAAGTCCACTAATGAGTGAGTACATCCCCTGCTTATCTTTCTGGGTTTGTGATACCTCACTCAGGAGGATATTCTCCAAATCCATTTATTTGCCTGAAAATTTTATGATATTAATCTTTTATAAACAGTCCCTTTTAAAATTATTTTATCTTCTTTATTATATTAGCAAACTTTCAATTTAGCTTTAGCCTTGATAAGACATATTATGAAAAAATACTTTAATTCTTAGATGTACAAATATTGCACTTCAGGAAACATATATCTGGCATTGTGTGTGTCATTTTTCAGACAATTTTTAGAGACGTCTTATTTTTTTTCTTATTCTGGGTTGTTCAATATAAAGAATGTAACTTTTATTTCCTAACTTTCTTATTTATGGCCCATTTTAGCATTACATTTTGTGACTTTTCAAAGTATAACAATCTCTGTAGTCTTGACAAAAATTTGTATTTTTCTAATTTACTAAAACCTCTCATTAATCTTTGTGAAAAAAATTCAAAAGAATTTTTTATGATAATATTCATTCTGAATTTTGATCATGTCATTATTTTCAAGAATGAAAAGAATTTTAGCTGTAACAATATATATTTATATAAGTAGCTTTTAAAATATTTAATCAGCTATTCTTTTGGTAATTTTCATCAATTATTTAACTCATTTTAAAAACAGCTAAATTCATTCTTATTTTAGCAAGTATGACTGACATATTTCCAAATGTAGACAATAACATATATAATTTATATTCAGCCACACATATATATGGACATATAAATTCTCAATTTTAAATTAATTGAAAATAATTACATGGTAAACATTGGCTAGTTTGAATTGAGAATTAATCACAATTTTGAGGTCATCAAGAGAGCAAGATAAGCCAAACATACCTTACTCAGCACAGAAGAGAGGCATGGATGCCATACCAATGCATGCATGTATGCAAACTAACTGACAACTGCTTAAGGTTTCCAAATATACATGTTATAGGTTTGTAATTATTTATAGTGTTATGAAATCAAGATACCACATGAGCCCATAAGCTATTATGTAAATGAGACACCGAGTGTTTATAAGAAACTTTTCTTACATCACACTAAAAGTTCAAAAGGTTAGAGTCAATTATAGAAAAGATAGAACCCAGACTAACTGCAGTGTCATTACCTTGACTCTCTTTGTTTCTACAAATATATAAATTAATGGTGACTTTAATCTTTGGAGTTGTCCAAGAAAAAGAATAATACATGGTTTTTAAAGATATTGTGATCATCATAAAATACAGTCTATTCCCTTTATCTGAAAATTTGTATTTCATATTATAAACCCTAAAATTATATATGTGATTTTTCCTAAATATTATCCCATCTATTCACTGGTAATAACTATATATCATCTATGTGATAGTCATTGTGTTCTCTCTAAGATTAAAAGTTAAGTTTTAGTGTTAATCTTAAATTAAACATAGGTCAATTTACATGGACATGCACACTATCATCATTAAAATAACCTCTCTTTATTTCTCTGCAGAACAGAATATAGAAGCCCTGGGAGTATTAAAACATAAAAATGAAGCTTTTTTATTGAGTAGCTAGTTTTGACAAATAAGAGTTTTTAAAACCCAGATAAAACATTTTATTTGAGGTAAAAATTACAGTAGGAAAAAGATCAATAGCTTGGACTTCTTAAGAAATATTAAGTATTATTTTATGTATTTCTAGCATATTTTATGTGAAAACTGAACATAAAATACAGGATAGTAAAAGAATATATGTATATATAATGATATGCAATATAATGTACACATTCATATTAATGTGCACTTTATCAGGTTATTTGTATGTGATGTGTTCTACACAACCAGTTTTAAAAAGCAAGAACTAATATTCTTTTTGCAGGTTGAATTCAGGATCAAGACTGTGCCTCCAGATTTGGCAACTAATCTAGAATCTACTCTATCACACAAGTACATGTAAATATAGTAAATATATAAGGAGATGCATGTATATGATTGAATTTACTTCCTTGGAGGAACCTGGCTGAGATAACTGATAATGTTATTTTAAAATAATCAACAAGAATAATAGATAAATGAAATAATGACAGAATATTTTGTCTTATTCTTTTGTTAAGAAACCTATATTTGATGCACACATAAATATCTAACAGCTGTAAAGAATCATTGTTTCGGGGAGGGGGATGGAGAGTTATGGAGAAGAGAGAATGACTTGATGTGTTGGGAGGGGGAAAGGACCTTGAATAAGGATATACAGGATAAAAAAAGATAAAATATTATAAATTGTTACTTATAATAATTCATCTATAGTTTTTTTCTCAAAATTTATCCTATATTTACATAAAAATTAAGAAATTAACTTTAGAATTTACATAGAATTGACAAATATAGACATATCCATTTCAGTTTTGAAAGAAAATAAACAAATTTAGAAATAAAAATCATTGTTTCAAGATTATTTGCTCACTTACTCATCTAAATAAATTCAGTGCTCTGTAATTGACAACTATATACATATTTTAGTTTGAAGTGATCCAGATCTGTTTGATTAACTTTGTTTCCTTTGTGATCCAAGTTTCTGGGTTAGCTTAGCATTTATTGATGCTAATAGTCATCTACCTATTTCTTAGTAGGACAAGATGATGTTATCACTGACACAATAAAAAAATGAATCTATCAAATATAAGGTAATAAAATTTTAAAATCACAAATAAAATTTTACTCTCTTAGTTGGGAAGCCACTTTCCACATCTTTTGTTGAATTATTAAAATGGTTTTTAATGTAAATTCTTATTTTTATTTCACTCTTCATGCTGCATTAAATTAAGCATTGCAATTTATATTTGATGAACCTATGTTAAAGTGTTTGCCAATGTAATACCTGAGAAATAGAATACAAACTAAATTGTTCTTTGTATAAGGTATATATTATTATAGAAAAAATATTATTGCCCACTAGATGAAAATGTAGTAAGATAATTATATATTCCTGGTAAGAAAATGCTATAGAATTGAATAAATATTGATGAAGTAATAGCATATGAAATAAGTCTTAACTAAGCCAAAACATTTTGCTGAAAATACACACACTTGTGTGGTTTTTTTTTGTGTGTATGTGTGAATGAATACAGAGTTTAAATAACTTTAAGTCTAGTAATAAGAATATTGAAAATCCCACATAGATTCAAATTGCATTCCCCTTACCAGAATAACTTCTATCTAAAAGAAATAACTATACTTATAAAATTGATAGCTCAAAGCAACACATACAACCGTACATTTAAAGATCCATGCCTATTTTTAAAAATAATTATTATGATCAAATTTTTTTCTAGAGGATGCACATAAGCATACATATAAGCAATAACTTAAAAGAAAGTCAAAATATTTTATTGCCTTTTTACTTCTAATATTTTAAAGCATAAACTATACATTTATTAACTAAATATATAATTAAAGTGTTTAGTATCATAAATGACCAAAAATATTTATAAACATACAAAATTTACAAGTTCTGCTTAAGTGAGAAGATTAATGGGAATAATAAGCATAGTAATATAACAAATATTTAATAAAATTAGTCTGGCATATCAGAAAACAGAGCCATTTTTTTCTAGCCTTTGGGGAGAGGTTATTTGTTTTGTTTTTGAAACAAGGTTTTCTGTGTAACAGTCCCGGCTCTCTTGGTGCTTGTTTTGTAAACTAGGCTGGCCTCAAACACACAGAGATCCTCCTGCCTCTGCCTCCCAATTTCTGGGACTAATGGCATGTACTACCATTGCTTGGCTGTTAGGATTTGAACACACAGAGATTCAGAAGGATCTCTATTTCCTAAGTGATGGGATTAAATGCCTGGATCACCACTCTTTGACCTTTATAGCTTTATTGTGGGTGATTCTGTCCTGTGATATTGCAGACAAATTGTGTTAAATATACAATATATCACAACAAATAAATGTCTGAGACTGAATGACAAAAACAGAGATATAGACATTACAACTTGACAATAAGTCAACAATCACACTAGTATAAAACTGGGCTAATTACTGAAATAGAGTTAACAACCTGGCATAAATCCTTTGTAGAAACCTGTTTACCTACATTTAATTCCAGAATGCAAGAACCTTAAAATGCAGTGTAAACTTTGTGACTAAGGGAGATAAGCTTACTTTTTTTTTTTATTTTTTTTATTTTCTTTTTTTTTCCTTCTTTATTTTGTATTTATCAAGAAAAAAAACAGTAAAAAGAATTTAAAATGCAGAAGAGTTAACAATAACTATACAGAGGATAAGAATCATAAGCATGGCTTATCAAGGGTGGAAATACAAATAAGATTGCTAAACATATATTTTCTTTGTGTTCATCTTTCCCTCTGAATTTTTTTTTCCATCCCTGTATATCCTTATTCAAGGTCTCTTCCCCCTCCCAACACATCTGGTCATTTTTCTTCTCTGCAACTCCCCATCCCCTCCCTGGGCATGGAGCAGACAGTCCTATGGTCCCACTGACCCAATAATGCTTAGATCAGTTTCCACTTCTGGCCAAATCCAGTTCTTTCCCCCCTCCTGAGCGAAGTCTCACAAACTCAGAGAGATAAGCAGGGGATGTACTCACTCACTAGAGGTCTCTAAACAAACAAACAAGAAAAAAAGCCAAACATGCCCAAGAGGCAAACCACAACCACCGAACAGCTTGGGATCAGAAACACCCTGGACTGACCCTTCAAACCCCAGTCCAACTATAGGAACACCTGACTCACTCTTGAGGGAGATAAGCTTTCTTAAAAATCAATAAACATCGAAATAAATAATAAGACAAATTCCAATGATCTATAATATAAAAATTACGGTTGTTACTATGTACACACACAAAGCACAGAGTTTGACATATGCCAGAATTAGTCATATGCTTGTTCTATTTTTAATCATAGTCAATTTGCCCACTTGTGCATGTAAGATTCCAGTTCAGAGATAGACAGTTGTCTGCTTCAAGAAATAGCAACATAATGGTCCAAGCCTAATTCCTTTTTCTGTTTTTATTATTTTTTTCTTTTATGATACATTTTGACCACAATTCCTGTTTCACCACTCCTAGATCTTCCTACCTATGCCTTCCCTTAGATCTACTTATCCTTTTTTCTCTTCAGAAAAGAATAAGATTTCCAGGAATATCAACCAAATATGGCATAAGAAGATACAAGACTGGGAACAAACCTTCATTTCAAGGCTAAGTAAAGGGACCCAGCAGAACAAAAAGTGTCTCAAGAGCAGGTGAAAGAGTCAGAGAAACTCTCACTTCCACTATCAGGAGTCCAATAAAACACAAAGCTATACAACCATAATGTATATACAGATAATCTAGTGAAACCCATGTAGGCTATATGATTGTCTTCAAACATTTCAATAATAATTTGCTCATCTCTACTGTCAATGTGATTTGCCTTTTTCAACATCTGACACAGTTTAGATTTTCTTTTCTTTCTTTTTTTTGAGGGAGCAGGTCACTATAATTTACTGACATTTATAAACTATAACAATATTGAAGTTTGTTGTACCACAGAACACATTTTCCTTGATTGATAACATTTGTATTACTCATTAATTTGCTTAGAAACTTCAATATACCATAGAATTTCTACTTTCGTTTCCTTTTTAATAGTGTTTTATTATGAATGAAGTCATATTTTATATCCAGGCATTCCCTTGTACAGACTCCCTTCCCCCTCCTGCTCCTCCCAGTCACTTTCTATTCTCCCCATCACTTTATCTCCTCCTCAGCAACAGCAGGATGTCCCAAGGTCCCAAAGTAGCTAGATTCAGCATCCACTCCAGGCATATTCTCTTTCCTCACCCCAACATCAAGACTGAGTCATGTGATCCTCTAGAGGGAATTGGCTCCAAGGTGCCAGTCCAAGGTGTTTCAGATCCCAAGCTGTTCAGTGGTTGTGGTTTGCAGCTTGGAAATGCTTAGCTTTTTGTTTAAAGACCAATAATTAATGAGAACATCCCCTGCTTATTTTTCTTCATTTGTGATACATCATTCAGGAGGACACTCTCCAAATCCATCCATTTGCCTGCAAATTTTAGGGTATCATTTTTCCCTAACACTGAATAATACAACATTGTGTAGATGTAGCACAGTTTGTTAAGCCATTCTTCAGTTGAGGGGCATCTAGGTTGTTTCCAGGTTCTTGCTATTACAAATAGTGCTGCTAGGAACATAGTTGAGCTAATGCCTTTGGAGTGCGAATGTGCATCTATAGTGTATATGCCCAGTAGTGGTTTTGATGGATCTTTGGGGAGATTGATTCCCACTTTTCAGAAAAACCAACATACTGCATTCCAGAGTGGCTGAACAAGTATACATTCCCACCAACAATGGAGGAGTGTTTCCATTGCTCTGCAACCTCACCAGCATAGTCTGTCCTCTGTGTCTTTTATCTTAGCCAATCTAACAGGTGTCAGATGGTATCTCAAAGTTGTTAAGATTTGCATTTCTCTGATGGCTAAAGATGATGAGCACTTTTTCAAGTGTCTTTCAGCCATTTGTAGTTCTTCTGCTGAGAATTCTCCTTTTAGTTCTGAACCCCATTTTATGATTGTTTTATTCAAGGTTTTCAGCTCTAGTTTCTTGAGTTCTCTATATATTTTAGAGAACAGTCCTCTGTCACTTGTAGGGTTGATAAAAATCTTTTCCCATTCTGGAGGCTGTCTTTTTGTCCTATTGACAGTGTCCTTGTCTTTACAGAAGCTTCTTAGCTTCAGGAGACCCCACCTATTGATTGTTGATTTTAGCATCTGTGCCACTGGAAGTGGTCACCTGTGCCAGTTCATAGAAGTGTATTTCCCACTTTCTTTTCTATCAAGTTTAAAGTGGCTGGGTTTATGTTGAGATCTTTGATCCACTTGGATTTGAGTTTTGTGCAGGGTGACAGGCTTAGATCTATTTGCATTTTTCTACACACTACCATCCAGCTATACAACACCATATGTTAAAGATACTATCTTTTTTTCATTGAATATTTTGGGGCTCTTGGTCAAAGACCAGGTGTTCATAGGTTTTTGGGTTAATAATGTTGGGAACTGCAATTCAATTCGATTGATCTACAAATCTGATTTTATGCTAGTACCAGGTTGTTTTTAATACTGTAGCTCTGTAGTATAACTTGAAGTCCGGAATGCTGATGCTTCCTGAGGTTCTTTTGTTGATCAAAACTGTTTTGGCAATTCTGGCTTTTCTATTATTCCAAATGAAATTGAGTATTTTTCTTTCAATGTCTGTGAAAAATGGTGTTGGGATTTTGATGGGAAGTGCATTGAGTCTATAGATTGCTTTTGGTAGATTGCCATTTTTACTAGTTGATCCTACCTATTCAGAAACATGGGAGATCTTTCAATTTTCTAATATCCCCTTCCATTTCTTTCTAAAGTGATTTAAAGTTTCTGTCAAATACATCTGTTACCTCTTTGGTTATCATTATTCCAAGAATTTAATGCTATTTGCAGCTATTATAAAGGGTGATGTTTTCCTGATTTCTTTTTCAGCTTTTATATCTTTAGTGTATAGGAGGGCTACTGATTTCTTTGAGTTAATCTTCTATCCTGCTACATTGCTGAAGATGTTTTTCAGTTGTAGAAGCTACCTGGCAAAATTTTGTGGATCACTTATGTATATAATCATATCATCTGCAAAAAGAGATAGTTTCACTTCTTCTTTTACAATTTGTGTGCCCTAAATCTCTTTTCGTTCTCTTATTGCTTTAGCTAAAGTTTAGAGAAATATATTGAAAAGATAAGGGGAGAGAGGACAGCCTTGTCTAGTTCCTGATTTTAGTGGGATTGCTTGAGTTTTTCTCCATTAAGTTTGATGTTGGCTGTTGGCATCTTGTAAATTGCCTTTATTATATTTAGATATTTTCCTTGTGTTCCTGATCTCTCCAGGACTTTTATCATTAAGGAGTGTTGTATTTTGTCAAAGGCTTTTTCAGCATCTAAGGATATAATCATGTGGGGGTTTTTTCCTTCAGTTTATTAATATGAAGAATGACATTTACGGTTTTTCATATGTTGAACCATTCCTGCATTTCTGGGATGAAGCCTAGTTGATCGGGGTGGATGATATTTTTTATGTGTTGTTGTATATGGTTTGCCAGTATTTTGTTGAGAGTTTTAGTATCAATAATCATGAGAGTAATTGCTCTGTAATTCTCCTTTGCTGCATCTTTGAGTGGCTTAGTTATTAGGGTAATTTTGACCTCAAAAAGAGTTTGGCAATATTCCTTCAGTTTCCACTGTGTGAAAAAGTTTCAGGAGTATTGCTAATAGCTCTTCTTTGAATGTCTGGTAGAACTCTAAACTGAAACCATCTGGACCTAGACTTTTTTACTTGGGAGGCTTTTAATGACAGCTTCAATGTCCTTTAGGGTTATAGGTTGTTTAGGTATTTAACCTGATCTTGATTTAATTTTGGTAAATGGTATCTGTCCAAGAAAATGTCCATTTCTTCTAGGTTTTCCATTTTTGTGGAGTATAGATTATCCTTTTTTTCCATTTCTTTATTATGAATAAAGAAGTCACATTGCTCTGTCTTTGTATATTCTTATTCAAGGTCCCTTCCCCTTCCCAACACATCAGGTTATTCTCTCTTCTCTACATCTTGGGAGCATGGGCAGGAGGTCCCAAGGTCCCAGTATTGCTCAGTTCAGCGTCCACTCCTAGCAAATCTAGTGAGGGCGATCTGGCTGTGACATCTGTCACCCCATTGATCGCCAGGGTTGATTGGGCTGATTTGGCTGGCTAGACGGGTGTCCCCTTCCTACCTCACAGCTCCATGTGGGTCCCTCCCAAAGCTGTGCACTAGGTGGGAGAGGATGACCTTCCCCAATAGATGAGAACAGTCTGCGGTCAAGTGTATAGGAGTCACTGTGCTTCCCTGATAGAACTTCCAAACATGATCTCGAGGAGTATAGATTTTCAAAGTGTGATCTGATAATTCTCTGGAATTCCTGGGGGTCTGCTGTTATGTCACCGATTTCATTTCTGATTTTGTTGATTTGGATACTCTCTCTGCTTTTTGGTTAGTTTGGTTAAAGGTTTATCTATCTTGTTGACTTCTCAAAGAACCAACTGTTTGATTCACTGATTCTTTGTATTGTTCTTTTTGCTTCAATTGTATTGATTTCAGCTCTAAGTTTGATTATTTCCCTGCAGTCTACTCCTTCCAGGTAAGTATGCTTCTAATTGTTCTAAGGTTTTCAGCTGTGCTGTTAGTTCTCTAGTGTGGGATTTATCTACGTTTTTCATATAGACATGTAGTGCTATGAATTTTCATCTTAAGACTGTTTTCATTGTGTCCCAAAAGTTTGGGTACGTTGTGGAATCATTTTGTTAAATACTAGGAAGACTTTGATTTCTTTCTTAATTTCTTTCTTGATCCAGAGGTGCTTAATTTTGGTGATGTTTAGTTTCCATGATTTGGTAGGCTTTCTGTGGTTTTTGATGTTGTTGAACTTTAACTTTAGGCCCTGGTGATGTGATAGTATACAAGGGATTATTTCCATTTTTTGTATCTATTGATATTTGCTTTATGAATAATTATGTGGTCGCTTTTAGAGAAAGTTCCATGTGGTGCTGAGAAATATGTATCTTCCTTGACATTTGGGTGGAAGCTTCTGTAAATATCTATTAAATCCATTTGCATCATAACCATAACCTCTTTTAGACTCCTTAATTCTCTGTTGAATCTCTTTCTGGTGACCTATCAAAGAGTGAAAGTGGAGGTATTAAAGTCTCCCACTATTAGGGTGTGAGAATTGATGTGGGATTTGAGCTTTATTAGTGTTTCTTTTACATAGATAGGTGCCCTTATATTAGGGGCATAAATATTCAGAATTGGAATCTCATCTTGATCACTTTTTCCTGAGATGAATAGGTAATGTCCATTCTGGTCTCTTTTAATTGATTTTAGTTTGAAGTCTACTTTGATAGATATTAGGATGGCAACGCCAGCTTGTTTCTTAGGGCCATTTGATTGGAAAATCTTTTTCCAACCCTTTACTCAGAGCCTATGTCTGTTTTTAAGGTTGAGGTATGTTTCTTATATGGAGCTCAAGGATGACTTCTCTTTTTGTACCCATCTTGTTAGTGTGTGTCTTTTTATAGGTGAATTGAGTTCATTGATATTAAGGGATATTAGTGATCTGTTATTTTTGGTAGTAGCTTGTATGTATTTCCTTTCTCTGGGGTTCTCTTCTGTGGGATTATTGATTGTTTGTGGTTTTATGGGAGTATACGGGATCTTTAAGTTGGAGTTTTCCCTCTCAAGCTTTTGAAGAGCTGGATTTGTAGATAGGCATTGCTCAAGTCAACTTTGTCATGAAATATCTTCTTTACTCCATCTATGGTGATTGATAGTCTTGCTGGGTATAGTAGCCTAGGTTGGCAGCCATGCTCTATTAATGTCTGTATAACTTCTGACCAAGATCTTCTTGCTCTCAGTTTTTTTCCATTGTATAATCAGGTATGATTCTGATGAGTCTGCCTTTATAGGTAAGTTGGACTTTTTCTTTTGCAGCTCTTAAAATTTTTTCTTTATTCTGTATGTTTTGTGGCTTAATTATTATGTGCCAAGCAGTCTATTTTTGGAAGTCAAATCTATTTGGTGTTCTCTAAGCTTCTTATATCTTTATAGACTTTTTTTAGGTTAGGAAAGTTTTCTTCTATAATTTTGTTGAATACATTATCTATGCCTTTGAACTGATATTCTTCTCCTTCTATTCCTATTATTCTCAGGCTAGGTCTTTTCATGGTGTCCCAAATGTCCTGAACATTTTGTGTTATTGCTTTTTTGGTTTTAGTTTTTCTTTGACTGATGTATCTATTTCCACTCCAGAGATTTTCTCTTCCATCTCTTGGATTCTGTTTGTTATGCTTGTATCTGTAGTTCCAGCTCTTCAGATTTTCTATTTCTGTCTTTGCCTCATTTTATGCCCTTTTTATTGCTTCTATTTCAATTTTTAGTTCCTGAAAAGTTTCTTTCATTTTTTGGTTTACCTTTTCTTAGTTTTGTTTCAAGGATTTGATCATCTCTTCCAATTTTTTGTAGTTTCTTCTAATTCTTTAAGGGAATTTTTCATATCTTTTTGAAAGCTTCAATAATCTTCACAAAGGTGTTTTTTGCTGTTGTTTCCTTCTGCTTCTTTTTCAATGCTCTGTTTAGGTCTTGTAGTTTTTAGAACCACTAATTTCTTCTGGTCTTGCCTTGTTGTTCTCTATATTGTTATATGTATTATTGCACTGATGTCTGCCTGTGGCTTTGGTGGTTCACACTTAGTCAGCTCCTAGCTAGTTGTGGCTAGAGAGCTTTTGTGTCTTCTGTCTGTTCTGAGCAAGGGGTCTGTTCAATCTCTGATTTTGGTCTAGACCAGGGGTTGGAGTTTCCAAGTTCTCAGTCCTTATTTGATGATGCAGTTTGCCCTGGAGACGGGGCCCAGCCAGGCAAGCTAGGGGTCCCTTGAGGAGGCCCCTCACAGCTAAAGCCGAGGGCGTATTTGCTAACAGAATCTGAGATCTAACCCTTGGGTATGACCCTAGAGAGGAATTCTCTGGATGGGCAGCCCAGGAG
Organism: Sigmodon hispidus; assembly: GCA_004025045.1. Classification (NCBI taxonomy): domain Eukaryota; kingdom Metazoa; phylum Chordata; class Mammalia; order Rodentia; family Cricetidae; genus Sigmodon; species Sigmodon hispidus. Next base: position 9,208 of record PVIH01011777.1, on the reverse strand, counting down.
CTGGACTCCACTCACCTCTGACTCTGCTCTGAAAAGTCTTGACATTGTTTATTAAGCATATATCTGTAGCTTCATAGTAGACTCATATTATTCAAAGACTACTTTGTACATTGTTTCAGATGATATAATATAGCTCACCTTCTATAATTTGGGGGCTGTATTATGTCTTCCACATTTGTGTAATTCATATATTTTCACATATTTTCTATGTTCTGTAAGACAGAAGTATTATTTTATCTACATAATTAAGATAATAACTACAAAGATAAATGCTTACTCCTAAAATTTACATATTTCTATCAAGAAATGTTATTTAAGACTATTGTTGTAGGCCCTCGTCACAACAATTTCTCCTTGTTTTTAATTACTAAGTCAGTATGATATTATTATCAGGCATCTGACTTTATAAGATTTATTAATATCTGGCATAATGGTATCCTTTCCTGTGGGAGTCTCAGTATCTATAAAATATATGTATGTGATTTTAAGCTCATATTTTAAGTACTTTTTGCTAGTTCTTTCAGCTTCAGTTTTTACCCTTTATCTTCATAGAAAATTTATGACTTTTGACTGAGCATGTTGAAACCAAGATAAAAATTTGTATTTCCCAATTTTCCTGAACACTGGAAAGGCTTCTGAATACATGCTGTAAGACTTTCTGGGTACTTTCTTTTCAACTCTGAGTTAGTAATAGATGCTATACCTGAATTCAAAATATTTTCTTAGGGTGAATTCTGTCACCTTTCTCATTTTATTTCTGATTAATTTCTCTTTTAGTGTGTGTGTGTGTGTGTGTGTGTGTGTGTGTGTGTGTGTGTGTGTGTGTATAATTTTATAGAATCAGTTTGGCTTAACGAATATGTTTTAAAATTTGTATTTTTCAAGTCTTTGTATTTTCTCTATATTTATGAATTATTTTCCCTTTTATTGTAATATCTTTTCTTTTATGTATTGTTAGGCTACATATATCATTAACTCTTCTATTTTTTTCCTTAAAACAATTTTTTTTTAGTTTATATATACTTTAGGTTTTCATGATACATTAAGGTTTGCTTTTATTTTTTATACTAGCTAATTCCTATAAAATTTTCTACATTTATCTTCTTTCTCATTACAATTTTTAAATTATTTCTCTGAGAATTTCAAACATAATAGTTTGAGCATATTCACCTCCTCAACTTCTCCCCTTACCATTTACCACCCATTTAATCAAGCTTCCCTTTACAGCCAGCTTTGATATTATTTCTTCACCTCTTCTTTCACCACTGACTCCAATTTGTGTTACGCAACTAATGTTGAAGTTTGGGTCTAATATGTGATAATCCTGCCAGTGGTCATGCTATTAACAAACAACAGAAACTGATTCTCCCTTCCCAACTACTACCAAATGCTAATAGTTCCTTAGCAAAGGGTAGGATTATATGTGCCCTTTGCTGATCTCCATCCTGGAGTTTTGTCTATCTTGGCTTTCATAGGATTTGGTCATGGGACACAATCTCTATAAGTATGTGCACCTGCTTTGATGGGTCTGCAAAACACTGTATTCTTAATGTCACCTACCACCCCTGACTCCTGAATTAGGATGTCTCCAAATACTTTTTTGCAAAGAAATATCCTTCATTTTAAAAATATTTTGTAAATTGATATTTATTTATTTCATTGTGTTATCAACTGCTTTTGTTGTCTTTTGTCAATGTAAGAAAATAGATAACCATCTAAAAAACAAAAATGATTTATTTGGCAAGTTCTAAGGTTGTTGTCAAAGCTTACTTGATTAATTTGTTTCTGAGCCTATACTGAGGTATTTTTAGAGCAGAGAAAATAGTAGTGAGGCAATGTTAACCTGAGAATGTGGTGGAAATGTTATCTGTATGATGTAAATAAAGTAACTGGTTTGGTCTATGCACAGCACCATAGATGTGGGTGGAGAATCAGAGGACAAGTAGGAGAAGGGTGGAGTTAGTCAGTTACCATCCGATGCCTGAGAAGAACAGACGTGTAAGAAATACAAGTGAACCATGGGCTGGGACACATGGCGAGTAGATTAGTAGATTACAAGAAATGAGTTGATTTAAGATGAAAGACCTAGCTAGTAATGTGCTTGAGACATGGGGCAAACAGTATAAAGTTAATTTAAGTGTCTGATTCATTTCTTTCAGGGACAAAAGACGCTGCGGGCCAGGTACAAACCTCCGGCCCGTTTGGGCTGGGGAAACTTCTACAACATGAGGAAGACTGGAAAGCAGAAAGAGAGAGAGAAGAAACTAGGGATAAAATTCAGTCTTCTAGCGAACCTCTCTAAGACTTATTTGTTTCAGATATCCAGCCCCCAGCTGCTTGGCTCAGCTACCTCACAATAATGTTATCAAGACACTGATTCATCTATATATTAATCTACTTGTGAAAATAGAGTCCATGAGGCCTAACGACCCACTAAAGGCTTCAGCTCATGAGCCTTTAGAAGTGGTACTTTATGTCTTGATTACTTCTTAAGGCAGTTGATGGGACATTGTGATTAAGGTAACTTATAGAAGAAACTGTATACTGGAACTGGTAGTTTCTGAGGATGTGTCCATGGCATAGTAAGTACCATGGCCTTAGGAAGTGAAAAAGACATGGCAGTAGAGGATTAGCTGATAACATACATCGTGATCCAAAGGTATGTGGGGAAAGAAAAGTGTAGCTAGAAATATCATGAGAATTTAAAACTTCAAAATCTGATCCAATGACATACTTTAGCCAACAAAGCCATACACACTAATCCTTCCTAGTCTCATCAATCATCAAGTATTTAATTATTTGAGCCTACAAGGAACATTATCATTAAAACTACCAAATTTCACAACCACACTTTAAAACTTTATTGATTTTAATAAAACCTTAAGAGTAATATTTTCCTCATACATCACTTTTTTTGCACTTTCATAGATTAAATACAGATTTCCTTATTTTTCTCAAGATAGAAATCAATGTTAATATTATTGACACAAAACTCAACTTTCACCTCAAAGGGTAATGAAATAGTTTACTCTTATGCAAAATCGGAATGAGCATGACCTTGGAACATAGATTTCAGGTTGCCTCAAATAATGTGTCTTTACAAAAAGTTGTTTCCTGGAGTTTTTAGTTGCAGAGTAATAATAATGGCAAAGATGGTGACTTTTGAACTGAAGAAAGAAGCAGTTAAAATTTGATAGTATTAGTAAACTATAGGATTAAAGTGGGAAAAGTTTTGCCAGAGAACTAGGAAATGTTGCAAAGTACCAAAAACAGCTGCTCAAAATAGAACAAATGTGTTACAGGACATTTGATCACACTGTGAAACAGGAGACTGCCCTGTTTACTGGAAAAGAAAAACTGTTTCCACTTGTGGTTTGGCTCAGCTCTAGCACACATTTTTAATGCAAGAGGTTCTCTTTGAGTATTGTAAACAGGATTAAATAAAGACATCCATAGGTCAAGAGGTAGAAAAAGCAACCAGTTGACAAGACAAAACCATAGAGAGTAAGATGGAGTCAGGAGGATGGATAGGGAGACACAGGAAGTAGAAGAGGGAGACACACAGGTTGAGAAATTTTGTTTGAGATAGCATAAAAGGAAAGTATTTTTCTAGGATATTGGCAGAAGAGGAATGTAAGTTAGCCAGGTATTAGTTCAACCTTAGTGAGCTAGTAGGCTCTCATCCAAGTATCTAACACCTGAGTATTATTGTATGTAAATACTTTCCATATCCAGAAAATGCATATTCTCTTTTGAGAAACATATCTGGACATTTTACAAGACATGGGGAATGTTATACTCAGTCACTGCTAACCACCTATAGTCATAAGAGCACTGCTTACAATGACGGATCTGTTCCTTTTGAAGGCAGAGTCCTTCTCAGGTTTAGCCATGGAAGGAAAGGTATTACCGTGGAACTAATGACTATATAAATTCCTTTATGATCAAGATGTGGTAGCGAAGGTGTCTGTGCCTTCCTGCACTGAGAAAGTAGCTCAGTTCTTCATAACTTGCATAATTCCCATCTCTATCTAATCACCAATCCCCCAAAAGAGGCACCTATTGAACTCTGAGGACAAATGCAACTGTCACAATATTTGACTAACCCATGATTTACTAATGAATTTTCAACCTCTGGTGAAAACAAAACTAAATGGAAAGAGGCAGACTGAAGACTGGGAGATAAAATGGCCAATATGAGGAAGGAACTTCAAAGTCATCTCAGCACTATTGACTGACTATAAGAGAAACAATTAAGAGCCCAAAAGGAAAATATGTGCATCTTCAATTAATGTTGGGTGTGAAATGATATAGCTATATGGTCATCAAAATGGAAAACCACTAACTAGTAAATAAATTGCCAAGATAGCTGATTATAGGAGATGTGAATGTAAATGACAAGAGCTATCAAAACCTAGCAGAGACATCAAATTTTATGTAGTTCATGAAGGCAAGACAGGCCAAACTTCCGAAAATAATAAAATAGTGGACAAATGGGGATTATGTTTAGTTAGGACTAGATTATTAAAATTTGCCAGGTAACAAATTCAGAATAAATTAGCAAGAATGATAGATTACCTATTGAAAAACTTGAAAGTTTACTCCTATCACACACACACACACACACAAAAAAAAAAAAAAAAACCAAAAACAGGGAAATTGAGAACTAAATTAAACCAGGACAAGTCTATGAGAATAACCATTACAAGAAATCCATAGCCAAGTGGTGCATTATACCTTTAATCCCAGCAGTTGGGAGGCACACACCTTTAATCTCAATACTTCGGAGGCAGTGGTAGACACATGAAAATTACAGTGACTTAAATGTATAAGAGATTGCAACAGGCAAGCTGAAATTTAAAGTGAATATCCTTTGTGATTTAAAAATAAATACTCATGAACATTGAATTTATGTATAACGAGAACAAGAATATTTATATTCACATATACGAAGATATATTTAGTTTCAAATTTTTAAGGAAGTATTTTTTAATTGAATGAAAATACTTTTTTACTTTCTAAAATTTTTTTCCCTGAAAAAGATATAACCTGCATTAAAAAAAGCAAAATAAAAAAACAGACAAGGTTGGGATGAAGTTTGCTTTTATTTTTCAGGAGAATAAAAGTATTCAACTGAGTAATCAAGAAAGCACTGAACACATGAAACATCTGAAAGGATGGATTATCAAGAGAAAATATACCAAAGGTAAAGAGTAAAGTAGCCAAGTGCTATGACCCACCTCCAGCTGACCAGACTGAAATCTTGGCTTGGAGTCCAAGACTAATTCTGGTATCAACCACCATCTTGCCCAAGAGGCTGACCCTTCCCACTAGACAATCCCTGGATGTTCTGGGAAAACTATGCATACTTTTGCATTGACTATTGTGTTCTACAAATCCAGAATTGCCACTAAACTGATAAACTCCACACAAAGACGAACTTCACACTAAAAACTGCTCAGGAGATTCGAATTGCTGAGTTCGTATGAGACACATTTTATAGAACTTTGAACTCAAAAATACTCAATCCTATGACTGCCATATACAACCATGCTGAACATTGTGAAAAGTGTGACAGAAATAGATTTATTAGTATATATAGTTTTACTGTATTAGAGTTAAAACTCTTTCTTTTTTAGACAAAAAGGGAGAAATGTTGCAGAATATTTGATTATACTGTGAACTCTGAGATTACATTATTTTCTGGGAAAAAAAGCTATTTCTGTCTGTGGTGTGGATCAGCCCTAGCATACACCTTTAATCCAAGAGCTTTATGCTTGTTTATTATAAATGGGGTTAAATAAAGTCAACCATAGGTTAAGAGGTGAATCAAGCAATCAGCTGACAGGAACATTATTCTATAGAGTAAATGGGAATCAAGAGGGTGTATAGACATACAGGAAATAGAAGAGAAAGACTTTCAGTTTGAGGAGTTTTGTTTGAGATGGCAAAGGAGAAAAATCTTTTCCTAGGATTTTGGCAAAGGAGAAATGTCAGCTGGTGTTTTCTCTGGCTCTCTTATCTAGCAGGCTTTCACCCCAGCATCTGGCTCCAAAGGCTTTATTGGTAAAACTGAGTGACAGAGATTTAGATAAAAACTATACAAATGATGAAAGAGATAAAAAAAATCTATGTAAAGATGTATGAACTTCCATTCAAAGAAAAAAAATAAACTACAGGGGACAGTAGTATACAAGTGACATGGAAAAAAGAAGACAATAATACAAACTAAAGGTTTAATGGGATAAAGAGCATTAGAAAGAAAAGGATATGGGTTGAGCAAGTCTTATGGGAATCCACTGGCATTCAAGCTAACTAAAAACATAAGAGAAATTAAAACGACAATTTGAACAGAAGTCCTTTCCATGAGTGGACAAAGCTACTCCCAAAAACATGGATTATGAAATGTAAACTTAGTGCCAAGCAGTTCCTATAAGTTAAGTAATATTGACTACATAGTTGTATCTGAGTTATCTATATCAGTTTCTCAATGGTCCATAGTAAAAGGAACTTTAAAAAATAGAGAACAAAAAAATTTAAGTCAGTGGAGATGTAGTAGATCTGTGAAATACTGATTTCTTGACATGACATAGTTGATGTTAACATCAATTCATAGCATCTGTAGTTCCTACCATAAGATGTGTTTAAGATGAAGCCAGTTATCCTTTCAACTTGAATATAGAATGTGCCCATGACGCCTCCTTTTTAGAGAGGAACTATTGGCAGTTGATGGATACCAGTAGAGAAAGACAGGAGAGAGAGAAGTAAGGAGCAAGGGAACACTAAAATAACTGGATTGTATTAGCGTGGGCAGACATGATCAATTTACAATATGTAAAGGCATAAAACTTTGAAATAATAAAAAGAAATACTTCATTTTTTTTCAATGATAGTAGAATTTAGGCTACATCCTAAGAATAAGTGGCTGATACAATATGGGAGAAAAGTTTATTCCTTTAACAAGGAGTAAAGGTTTTTGACAGACATCAACTTAGAAACAGAATTAAGTTTTGACTTTTTTGTAAGTAAGCTAGGTGATAAAAACTGCCTAAAATAAATATTAATGAAGATATTAGTTAAGAGTAGCATTAAGAGAATTGAGTACCGTAAACCAATGTCATGACATTCAATTCTAGTCATACAATATGGCTTAAAGAAGAAGAGATGATTTAGAAATACAAAAGAAGAGAAACAAATGTAGAAAATCAACCAAAGCAGCACAACTAAAATTAGGGCTTCAGCCAGGTTTTAACTTGAAACCTCATCTGTCTAGTAGAAGAAGTATTCATGGCGTTCTGAAAAGCACCCATGCTGGAGAACAAGATTCCTGGAGCATGGGTTGTTAATCCTCTTTCATATATTGTACCTAATTATGAACTAAAATCTAGTGTTTTGGAAGAATACTATGAACTGTGTTCCTAAATATACAGTGTGTCTCTCATATCAGCTTAGTTTGCTCTACCAGATTTTAAGGAATTTCATTAATTTTGGCTTTAAAACAGTAGAAAATTTAGTAATAATTAAATAATACAATCATAAATCATACAGAATATTATAACTTTAAACTAATATTGTTATATATTTAAGTTATTAATTACTTTAAAACAGATAATTGGAGACAATTATATTTGTACTCAAATAATTTCTTTATCTATATAATAATAAGATGATTAAGATTAAAAATTGTCATATTTGTAGAATCATGTCAGTAATAAAGCTTATTTTCTTCTAAAATCAGAAAGATAACATAATGTTGATGAAAACATGTTAATTAAAAAATAATTTACAAATTCTTGTCAAGATTCATATTTCACATTTGGTGAAGAAACACCAATAATAAATGTATACCTAAGGGGCATAAGCTCTGCCTCAAAAACAACAACTTTTTCCATGGTAGAACTAAATAACCAAGCAATGTAAATAAACTAGGTGTTTATCAGCTAATAAAAGAATTAGATATGATATTACTTACATACCACATTGGCAAATTATTCAGCTAAAAACATGTCATTTCTAACAACATGGATGGAACTGGAAATTATTAAAATAAATGCCACATAATCTTACTTATCTGTGCAATAACAAGATGAATTTGAACAGAAGTTTAAAATAAAATGGTGGTACTGAGGAGGTGTGGATATATATTACATACTTAATAAAACCTTAATACTTGGGAGAGAGCACACAGTCAAAAAAAAACAGTAAAATGAATTTTAAATGCTGAAAAGATAGCAATAACTATAAAGAAGATAAAAATCATAAGCATGACTTATCAAGGATAATAATGCAAATAAGATTGCTACACATATATTTACTTTGTGTTCATCTTTCCCTCTGAATTTTTTTTCCATCCTTGTATATCCTTATTCAAGGTCCCTTCCCCCTCCCACCACATCAGATCATTTTTCTTCTCCACAACTCCCCATCCCCTCCCTGGGCAGGGAGCAGACAGTCCCATGGTCCCACTGTCCCAATAGTGCCTGGATCAGTCTCCACTCCTGGTCAAATCCAGTTTTGTCCTCCTTTCCTCAAGAGTGAGTCAGGTGTTCCTATAGTTGGAGTGGGGTCCGAAGGGTCAGTCCAGGGTGTTTCTGATCCCAAGCTGTTCAGTGGTTGTGGTTTACAGCTTGGGCATGCTTGGCTTTTTTTCTTGTTTGTTTGTTTAGAGACCACTATTGAGTGAGTACATCCCCTGCTTATCTTTCTGAGATTGTGATACCTAGCTCAGGAGGATATTCTCCAAATTCATCCATTTGCCTGCAAACAATAGGATATCATTTTTTCTTACTGCTGAGTAGTATTCCATTATGTAGATGTACCACAGTTTGTTAATCCATTCTTCAGTTGAGGGACATCTAGGTTGTTTCCAATAATGCAGCTATGAACATAGTTGAGCTAATACCTTTGGAGTGTGAATGTGCCTCTTTAGGGTATATACCCAGAAGTGGTATTGCTGGGTCCTTGGGGAGATTAATTCTCAATTTTCTGAGAAACCGCCATATAGCATTCCAAAGTGGCTGAACAAGCTTACACTCCCACCAACAATGGAGGAGTGTTCCCCTTGCTCTGCATCCTCTCCAACATAGGCTGTCATCTGTGCCTTTTATCTTAGTCAATCTAACAGGTGTTAGGTGGTATCTCAAAGTTGTTTTGATTTGCATTTCTCTGATGGCTAAAGATGAAGAGCACTTTTTCAGGTGCCTTTCAG
>PVIH01011776.1:0-67238 GCA_004025045.1 Sigmodon hispidus | reverse complement strand
GTGCCCACTGCACACCCCTCTCTCCTGCAGTGAGTGCCCACTGCACACCCCTCTCTCCTGCAGTGAGTGCCCACTGCACACCCCTCTCTCCTGCAGTGAGTGCCCACTGCACACCCCTCTCTCCTGCAGTGAGTGCCCACTGCACACCCCTCTCTCCTGCAGTGAGTGCCCACTGCACACCCCTCTCTCCTTCAGTGCCCACTGCACACCCCTATCTCCTACAGTGAGTGCCCACTGCACACCCTTCTCTCCCACAGTGAGTGCCCACTACACACACCTCTCTCTGCGTCTTGGGTCTTTCTTTTGCAAGTACTGAATTTAGGGCTTCTATTTTTTTTAAACAGTCTTGCGTCATCAAAACAGTGTCTAGTAAGTATTTCTTAGATCTCTAACATAGCAGCACCTTTTCAGAATTGCCCCTATTGTATTAATTCCTTTTAAAAGAACATGGAAGAATTAGGTTTTTGTTCTCCAACTACCTTCATTTCATGAAGAAGAAATTGCTTCTAAATGTCTAATTCTTTTTCTTGTTTAAAAACTAAAAAAGAATTAATTTTAAAATAATACTTTCTTGGTAAAGTATTGTGTCTGTGTCTTTTATTCCCAGCACTGAGGAATAAAAGTGAAGCCAGTCAGTCTACTATAGATCTGGTCTATAAAGCCAGTTCCAGGTCAGCTAGGAATGCACAGCAGGATTCTGTCTCAAGTAACCACAGCAATGATAATAATAATATAATAATCATTATTATTATGTTAATAATATTTTCTTACTGATTCTGCCAAAATAATCATGGGGAGAAATTCAAAAATTGATATTATTAGTAAAAATTCCAGGCCATTTTTAGTATCTGAAAATATTATTCAACATATACCTTGAATCCTCTCAGAATATTGTCTGTTTTTCCTTCCTTCCTTTTTCCTTCCTTCCTCCCTCTGTTCCTTCTTTCCTTCCTTCCTTCCCATGTTTTAAGATTGCTATATTCTTCCTCCAATACTATTTTGTCATTTGTTGCTGTTCGCTTGTTCAAATGAGAGATTCATGTGGCAGAGGTTGGTTTTGAACTCTGTGAAGCCGAGGATGATTTTTACTTCCTGATCATCCTGCCTACATCTCCCAAGTGCTGGGATTACAGTCCTGTGCCAGTTTCACACTTTCTTTCTTCTGTGTCTTCTTCTTTATTGTCAGTTGGTTCAAGGGTATCCAGGGGGTATGAGGAATAAACTCATTCAGTTACCACATTTGAACCTCACCTCTTAGCTCTGTGCAAAGGCTTGTGGGAAATTCCAAAGGAAACCCAATGCTGGCTACCACAATAGCTACTACAAAACTACAAGCTGACTTTAAGAAGTGGAACAGAAGAAAAGACACATGATTTGTCATTAGTAAATGAAAACTGAAACCACAATAAATGACATTTCACATCCACTGGGAGTGGAAAGTTAGAAAGCAAACAATAAAAGTCTCTTTGAAGACATGCTGATGTCGAAAACATGTTGCCCAGGATTCAGAGAACATGTTAGAATTAGTAGTAGTGATGACCGTGCAATCATGTGAATACACCAAAAGCCACTGAACTCTATGACTTTAAAAAATTTTATGTATGCTTTATAGTAGTAAAAATGGATTGGCTAGTGCATTTATGTATGCTTTATAGTAGTAAAAATGGATTGGCTAGTGCAAGTTAGATCCCACATTTCAAAGTCTTTTTTATATACCTCAAATCTTTAAGAATAGGCGAGGGAAGAAGAGCCCCATTTAGACAAGAGAGATTTTAGATGAATTCTCTGAAAACACAGCACTGAATCCAGCCCATAAAGAACAGAGCTCAACCTAACAACACGCAGGAGTCTTCTCTGTCAGCTAGGCCCTTCCCAGCGCTCTCTGCAATATGGTCTCAGTTGCAGGTGTTAGGGTTGGAACGAGGGCTCAGTGGGTTAGAGTACTTGGTATACAAACACGAGGACCTGAATTCGAACACCCAGAACCCACTTTAAAAGTCACAAGTCACATGAGGTGGTGAGGCACCTAGAATGCCATGAGGACTGGAGCATCACTTGGGCTGGCTGACTCAGTCTAGCTCCAGGTTGAGTGAGCTTTCTAAAGGGAGAAAAGGTGGAGAGGATGGTAGAAAGGACGCCTGGTGTCTTTCCTTCTCTTGTCTCTATGTGAGTGTACACACACACACACACACACACACACAGACACACACAAGATCTCGAGGTTAAAAGAGGTCAAGGTGCCTTACTCATGACCACACAGTGGCATGTGGCAAGGCTAGTGAATTGGTTGAGAGGCAATTCTGAGATTTGAGTGTTCAACAGGCATTTGAGCAGTCTACATGGAGAGGGTGCACACAGCGGCTCAAGGGAAGAAAACTACACAATGTGGGTGGGAACCTGTCAGCACTTGGAAACGAGAACCAGCCTGGAAAAGCAGGCAGGAACCGTACTGAGACTACGGAAGGATTCACGTATCAATTGGCTCTTCAGACAGACTTCCTTCTAGACTTGCCAATGAACATGACCCTTTTAAACTAAAATAAAAGATGTGTAGTGGTTTCCTCCGGGATGAGAAAGAGAGATACAGCCTCTGCAAACTTTCCAGGACACAGGAACCTCAGTAAACCTATAGGCTTCACAAGCCTCTGCATGTCAAGCAGTAAAACGTGGGGGTAGATAAGACTTTGGTGGAGTAGCTTCCTCGGGAGTGCACAAGGAATGCCATTGACACACTCTTTGTGAGCTGTCACCATGCTTGGGTCTGCTTTTCTGATACCGCAGTTACCTGAGTCAGCCATGCTTCTGTAAGCAACACAAACTCATTCTTTCACCCAGCTTAACTTGTATAGCACGTTCCTTTGGCCTGTGGTGGTCCTTCTTGTCACACGAATAGGTATTTAGGTGCATCAGCCCAGGAGAAGTAACACAGCAAAGCAATGTCTACGCTGTAGAGAGAACACAGTTTATGTGAAATAAGACTCAGAAAAAAAACTGGATCCAAATCTAGTATGGGAAGGATTGAGCTCAGGTTGGGGTCATAGAACTAAACGGGAGGAAAGAAAGAAAGAAACCACCACCCTACACTGCTGAATCATTTTATTTATAGACTTGTTTGTTTTTGTTGTCTTGGCTACTGACAGCAGGTCCTTCTGCGCCATAAACAAGAGTTCTACCACGGACTCACTTGCATCTCCAGCCTTATTGTGAGCAACTTCACTGCTTTTGTTTAGACTTAACTTACTATTGACATCCAGCACTTTGATAAGGAAGAACTACTTTTCATCAACAGTTATTCAGGACCAAAGAGAATAGATTTAAGTATATGGGGTGCTGAAGCATAAGGCTGAAGCATAAGTCTTGCCGCAAGCCTGCTAGTTACCTTTGTACTTTAATCCCCAACCTTGCTTAGTGGTGTCCTCACTAAAGGCACAGGAATCTCCTGATCAACCAGATGTTCCATAATCCTAGAGTAGCAAGAAACCCCTCTTCTTGTCTTGGCATCTCATGGAAGAGATGATGGGAAGCTTCTGAGGATGTCTACCATTCAGTAGACTCCAGACACAAAAATTGTTCTCGACTATGCTAAGTCACACCAGTTTTACAGCCACAACAGATGAGGTAAGTGATGAGAAGTCCCATCTACAGGCAAATCTCAGTTCTCTCTTTTGTCATCTGAATGGTGTGGTTTGGGGCCTATGTACTTCACCATTGTGTTCCTTGAATTTCATACCTAGGAAATACGGTGAACAGTAGTTACATCACGACATTGTTGGAAACTTTAATGAGCTGAAATATAAATTAGGAGAATTTAGAAATTACATTATACATACCAATACTCTGAACATTTTGAACTCCTGTTTTGAGATTTCCCAATTTCTTTCTTTTTCCTCTCAGAAACAGCCAGAAAATAATAGTTGGCTGATATTTCTGTGGTGGTAATATTTTCCATTAGGTCTTAAATAGTCAAGTTCTCAGTAATTATGCTTGAATAGTTTTGCAAGCACTGTTCACAGTAACTGAAATATGGAATCATATTCAGATTTTCTTCCTCTCACTGGATGAAGGAATAAAGAAAATGTGATGTGTTTATACAATGGCATACTACTCAGCCATATTGCAATGTGACTAGAATTAGAGGTCACTGTGTTAAGTGAGACAAACCAGACAAAGAAAAACAAACACCATGTGTTCTCATTTGAGAGTCAAAAATTTCCACAGACTCTGGATTGACATCTGGGGAGCCTACACGGGACAGCACTAGGCCCTCTGAATGTGGGTGACAGTTGGGTGGCTTGATCTGTTTGTGGGTCTCTTAGTGATGAGACCAGGACTTATTCCAGATACATGAATTGGCTTTTTAGAGTCTATTGCCTATGGAGGGATGCCTTACTCAGGTTTGATACAGTGGGGAGAGGCTTGGTCCTGCCCCAACTTGGAATGCCAACCTGTGTTGACTACGTCAGGGAGGCCTTACCCCCTAAGAGGAGAAGATGGGAGGTGGGATGGGGAGAGAGATGGAGAGGGGCAGCAGTGGTTGATATGTAATATATATATATATATATATATATATAAAGAATCAAAACACAAGCTTAAAGAAACATGAAGCAAACAGTGCTTACCACATGTGAGAAAGAAAAAGAGAGTAGGAGAATGGGAAAAATTAAGAGAAACGTGTAGGGGGCTGGAGAGATGGCTCAGAGGTTAAGAGCACTGACTGTTCTTCCAGAGGTCCTGAGTTCAATTCCCAGCAACCACATGGTGGCTCACAAATGGCATCTGGTACCCTCTTCTGTATACTGTATAAATAACAAATAATTTTTTTTTAAGAGGGACTTGTAGACATTGGGAAGATAGATGCTGGGGGCATGATCTTTGAGCAGATACTGGGGAGGAGATTGGTCCTTGAGTAGAAGCAGCTGGAGGCACAGAGTGAATGCACAGTGTATGCAGTGAGGACCTATCACTGTCAAGAATTCCATTAATTATACACAATTCCATTAGCCATACAAATAATATATATTTAAAGCATAATTTCTAAAAATCGCCAAAGGCAAAACATACCACAGAACTGTATCGCAAATCAGTTCTCACCGTCAGAACCGGTGCACTGACTTGGCTATCTTGGCTATCTCGGAGGTTGCTGTTTCATTTCGTTAGGAGCCATCTTCCTCTTATTAATCCTGACATTGGGCCACTTTCTGAAACAGAGAAGAGAAAGGAGAGGGCAGTTTTAAAGAGGCAAAGTTGAGATAGACACACACACACACACTCACACATACACACACATTCACACACACACACACACACACACACACACACACACACACACGCTCACTTCTGTTTCCTGTTCTTCTTTCCCAGTTTTTCTTCTTTATCTTACATTCTTTGGGCTGTGTCACAATTGCTTAGCTTCCTGAATGCTGGTATCTGCTGTTGCCACTAAAATTAGAGGAACACAATGACTTAGTGGGCAAATCCCCCAGGGCCTCCTTCAGGGTGCATTGAGCCAGAGTGTTGTAGGAATCACATCGTCTGCCTTACAGAGTTCAGTAGCCTGGAGCAGGAGACTGAAGGGACAAACAGGTATGCTCTTTGTGCAAGTAAAATGGACACAAGACATTCACTCAGCAAAGATGTACATGAACGACATGACTTGGGCATCCAGGGATTCTTTGCCAAGCAAGATTGAAGAGCAAACCTGTGTAGTCTGGGAAAAAGGGCCACTGTAGTGGAACACTAACCTCACTAACCTCCAACATCTGAGCCAAGCAAAAGCCAGGAAGCAAAAAATGGAGGAGGCAGGCGGTCCTGAGAGTTCAGGTCAGCCCTCCCTCTGTGTCTCCCATCCACCTTTGCTAGGATCTCAGCCCTCCCTCTGTGTCTCCCATCCACCTTTGCTAGGATCTCAGCCCTCCCTCTCTGTCTCCCATCCACCTTTGCTAGGATCTCAGCCCTCCCTCTGTGTCTCCCATCCACCTTTGCTAGGATCTCAGCCCTCCCTCTGTGTCTCCCATCCACCTTTGCTAGGATCTCAGCCCTCCCTCTGTGTCTCCCATCCACCTTTGCTAGGATCTCAGCCCTCCCTCTGTGTCTCCCATCCACCTTTGCTAGAATCTCAGTCCCTGTAGCAGCTCTGAAACTCCTGGCTCCAAGTATGGATATTTTCGTCCACCTACCCAACTTGTGAAAACAAGATAAAAGGAAATATATACCCTAAGGAGAAACGCAAGGAAAAATAAATATAAGAGCTATAATTTTCAGATCTAGAAGAGCAGGTTACTCAGAGTAATTCACACATTGTTGAAAGGCCAATTAGAGAGCCATTAACACGTTGTTGGCACTGCCTTTAAACTCTCTATTCTGATTTAACTTGGAGCCATGAGGGAGCGGTGTGTCCTTCACATGATGCTTTATAATCAAAACACACAGGCAGCTCCCCTCCCAATCTACAACTCTACAAAGGGCACTTCACCTGTGTGTATGCATTTTATACCCAACCCCCATTCTTAAGACTCTAGTTGCTGATGGTGAGACTAATATAAAAGATGCCTGTGAAAGGTCCCGAGGAGTGTAAAGCTGTACAGTTCAGCAAGTGGAGAACGGCACAACAGATGATACTAGAGGAGTGTCGATCACTCAGATGGAACTTTTCAAAGAAATTATTTATTGACTTGAGAGTATGAATTTGGCTTTGGGGGACAAATAAAAATGATGCAGAAAGTAAATCAGAAGGAAAAGAAAATATGTTTCTTAAAGCGTGGGCCCAGGCATGGAAATACTAATATTTGGCTTCTCTATGACGTCACTTCCCTTCACTCCATCTCCCTGAACTCTGTCCCAGCTTCTGTACGAGAAGGCAAGGCTGAAAACATTAGCATCTATGACTGTGATGGTGAGAAGGTGCAGGGCGTCAGCTCACAGTCATTATGAATTGTATACATGTATCCATGATACACAGCACGTAACCAAGGCTTACTGCTACAACATGCAGCAAAGATAAGTACAACAAATTTCAGGACATTTGAAGGCCATTTGTGTTTGAATTATCCTGCAAAGCTACCTACTTATGATTACTCAGAAAAATTAACTATATTGGAAAATGTCTCAAAACTAAACCACATAAAATAAATTCCTTTTTATGAGATGTGCTCTAGAAGAGCAGGGTGTTGCTTTACTATTTTTGCTTCATCTTGTATATTTTTCTGAGCTTCCCTTTTATATTAGAAGGTAAAGGGAACCTGTATGTCATAGCTTGCTTGGTGTACCATAGCAAAACATAATGGACAGAGTGACTTAAATGGCAAAAATTAACTCCTCATTAGATCATGATATTAGTGTGGTCAGGATTTTTGGTAGGAACCTTCCCCGGGGTTTGAATGGGTGCCTTCTTGTGGTGCTCCTATGGAGGCAAGGACCTGATTGTTTCCATCAGGGGCTATAATCCCATCACAAGCATCAGAAGCCTGCCTTGAAGATCTCATCTATGCCCAGCGACCTCCCAAAGGCCCTACTTTCTAATAGTATCACATCAGGAGTTAAGTTCAGTATATGAATTTAAAAAAAAAAAAGCACAGTCCATAATAAAATTATATTTAAAACCAATAAAAAAATAAGAAGAAATGTTATATGAGTGGCCTTATGAGGCTAAATATTCAAAAGCAAAAGCTTTAGGAACAGAAAAAAATTATGATGATCATTGTGTCTTTAAAGATTTTTTTAAAAAAAATTCATTTATTTGTGTGTGATTGAGTGTGTGTGTATGTGTGTGTTTCTGTGTTTATGTATGTTGTTGAGATCAGACAACTTCCAGAAGTCAATTCTCTCTTTCCGTTATTTAGTTATTTGTGTTTACGTGTACATGCATATGCCACAGCTTTCCCAAGGGAGGCAGAGGAGCACTCGTGGGTCACTTCTCTCCTTCTGCCACCTGCATTTCTAGGACCAAAATCAGGTTATCAGGCCTTAAGGCCAGGCCCCTATTTATTTTGAGGCAGCGTCTCTTTTAGCTTTGCTGCCTACTGGCCCGGGACCATTCACTGGCTTTCCTGTCTCCTGAAGGTAGCATTGGGGATCACAGCTATCTGGCTTTTTATGTAGATCCTGAGTTTGAACCTGGTGAAGCAAGTGCTTTTACTTGTTTCTATCATCTGGCTCCATCTTTGATGATTAAAATTAGCTTGTTGGGCAAAAGGCCACTTTCTGGAAGATTCTATTTGTAGTGTTGGATGATATGAAATTTAGATATGCTGGTGACATGGAAGAGCAACAGAGAGAAGGCATCCTTTTATGTAAGTCTCTCTCTCTCTCTCAATCTCTCTCTCTCTCTCTCTCTCTCTCTCTCTCTCTCTCTCTCTCTCTCTCTCTCTCTCTCTCTCTCTCTCTCTCTCTCTCTCTTTGAGGTAGGGGTCTATATAGCCCTGGTTGGCTTATAAGTTGCTCTGTAGACCAAGCTGTCCTCAAACCCACAGAGATCCACCTCCCTTTGCCTTAAAGGTGGTCACCGCTATGCCTGGTACAAGCAGAGTTAAAAAAAAAAAACTAATCATTTTTTGCATGTCTGCTTTGTCTGCATGCATGTGTGTGTGTGCACCATATATGTGTGTGCCTGGTACCAGAAGAGGGTAATAGATTCTCTGGAACTGTATGCACAGGTGTAGCATAGTTGTGAACCCCCATGTGGGTATTAGAAACTGAACTTGGACCCTCTGCAAGATTATCACAAGCTCTTCAAGTTGTGGAGAAGAGTCTCTCCAGGCCCAGGCCAAGCAGTTTTGCAGTTGTTGCTGCTCCATGGGTTAGTAGCATATTTTACTCCAGTCCCTGCTGACAATCCTTTCTGCTTCCTTCTCCCACATGGTCCTCTTCCTCCCTGTTGCTTTGATGGCCAGGTGTGATGAGGAGATGGAGCTCTCTAATTTCATCTCTCCCAAATTTGTGGTGGTGGTGGGGGATGAGATAGATGTCTAGAGATCCCATATAAAATTAAGAATCAGTATATGCTTTGAAGTAATGTTTATCAAAGACCTTAATTTCTATAAGAATACTACTATCAATAGGTAAGCTTACTAAAACCCTCATGAGACTTACATATGACTTCCATGTATATGAACCCTCCCTAAGGAGTTTTTAATAATTTTTAAAAATTTAATCTTGAGGCTGGAGAGATGGCTCAGAGGTTAAGACTACTGACTGTTCTTCCAGAGGTCCTGAGTTCGATTCCCAGCAACCACATGGTGGCTACTGTATACATAATAAATAGATAAACCTTTAAAAATATTTAATCTTAAAAATGGCTCAAAATTGTAAATGCTTCATGCCCTATGAATCTAGATTGTGTGTGGTCAGTATGAGGATTTAATAATGAAATTCCATCAGTGAGACTCAAGTAAATAGTTTCTTGGAGGAACAAATAACATTGATGCTGTATTGTAACTGGGACCTGATAAATTATTTGGTCCCCTAATGAGGTGCTTAATAAATATGTTCTGGCAGAATAACAGTAAAGTAAACTTGGTAAATGCTTCTCTCCAGATGGTAGAAGTATGATGATTTTTATTCTTCCTATGTAGCTAAATTTTTCACATAAAAAAAAAAAAATCACATCTTGGTGTGGTGACACATCCCCGAGGTCTCAGCATTTGAGAAGAAGTCAGAAGATAATTCAAGGCAAATGGAGGCTACGTGAGATACTCAAAACCACCAACTCACAAGGAATGTGATATCTTGACTCATTTCCAAACTAGCTTTCAAAGTTCACAGAATGGGTGGGCTTTCAGAAGGACACAGATGAAACTGCTTGTTCTGTGGCCTTCTGTTACCTCTGAGGATTTCAAGTCACAAGGCAACTTCAGTGTATTCAGCTCAGGAAATCTCCAGTACCAGCCCTTGGTATTGGAGGAAGAGGGTACAAGACAGGTCGACATCAGAAAGCTCTGTCCATCTTGGGTGATCTGTACAGATGAGGGAAAGCCAGCAACAGAGCAAGCGGTCCTCAATGTTCCTTTAAGTAAATGTTAGCATGGACACACACATACATCTGCACATTGGCTATATATTTCTTTCATTTTATTACCAGAGACACTTTGGGGATGTCCTAAACACCCCAGAGAATTGCTGTCTACATTTGGATAAACTCAGCAGCAACACCCACTCGCTTCAAGAAGGAACTTGGAGAAGAAAACAAGAAGCATGCTAAATTTGAGGCTAATGTTTTTAATGTTGGTGAAAATGACCATTTCTGTTTATTTATTTATGTTAGATACAAAGTGTCTTATTTGAATTGCCTTCTCAGTTTGTTTTCTTCTTGCCTTCTTTATTTTCTTATGAGGAAGAGACTACTATCAATTCTATTTTGCAGAAAGAAAAGCTGATAAAAAATTCCCACAAGCACTGTTCTTTCCGAGTCACGCCCTTGCAAGTGGCCAGCTACAAATCCATATTACAAAAAGAAAAATAAACTAAAAGACGGCTACAAAAGATGCAATCTAAGTTGAGTTTCATGAACAATATTAACATTAGTCTTTGGAGGAGAAAAAAGAGATGAAAAAAAAATTGAATTTAAAAATAAAGAGGCCGATTTTCCAGACACTAATGGGTGGGGTTTTTTTTGTTTTCTTTTTCTCATTTCATTAAGCCGAATTCCGAATTTACTTTTCAATTAAGTGTCACAGCACTGTCACAGCTGTGTCTTTTTCTGTCGGCTCCCAACTTCATCCTTGCTGAATGTGGAAAGCGATTTGGTTGTGTGTGTAATCGGTGAGGTCTGGGGAGGATCTTTTACCCCCATTGTTTTCTTGGGTGTCCTCGCTCTGGGAGCCTGGCATTCCTCACGTGTCTAAGGCAATGAAAGAGCAGTGAAGCGCGGGGAAGCTTCACAAAAGACATGCAAAGGCTATCGGTGTAGAAAGATCAATTCAGTGTGCACAAGAAATGCCCAGTATGCCGAGACAAATATCCCTTCCCAAAGGGAAAGCGATTGGTTGACCTGTGGGGGTCCACAAAGAACTGGCCCGCTAGCAGGGGGGGGGGGGGCGATCTTTCTGGGTCCCTTGTCAATGCAGGCGCAGCCTCGCCCTTTCTGCCCTAGGAGGCCTGGGAGGGTGGGGAAGGCAGAGCTGGGCGTCTGCATCTTTCCCCAGCATCCTTTGGCTTTCACTAAGTCGCAAAAGCTTCCTTCATTCATCTTGCAGGCGCTGCAGCTCCAAGGCAAGGTGGGGACCTTCGGAGGCGGGCCTCGTGGCCTTGGCTAGGGCTGGCCTAGCCTGGCTGGGGAGGGGTAGGGCGAGGCGGTGCAGCCTCCCCCAGTCTGCTTTGAGCAAAGCAGGCACAGCCCCAGCGCAGGGCCCAGGTCTCTGGATCTGCAGGACAGACTTCCCCCCTCGCAGTCTCCCGTCCCCCCTCCCGAGAAGCCTCCTTCGGCTCCCACCAAGCAAGTGTCAGGCCCCGGGAAGGCCAGACAAGACCCAGCCTTCCTACCTGGGTCTGCCATCCCGCCAGCATGGGTGCGCGCGAAATCACACACACAGACACACCTCGCCCTTCATGCAACCAACCAACCAATGCACACACACACACACCACCCTCCCGTTGCACCCACACGAGCCACAGACACGCAATCCGTCCTTCTTGAAACACACACACACACACACACACACACACACACACACTCGCACGTTTCCCTCTCCCTACAGTGCACACACAGACAGACAGCTTGCCTACCCTCCTCCCTCCCCGCAGCCCCGACAGCCCGGGCCCCTATTCCCGGAGCGCGGCACCGGCGGCCTCGGCAGGCCCCGCCCCGGGGGTGGAGAGCCGGACACGCGCGGGAGCCGGGGAGGGGAGGGGACGGGCGGCGGGGGAGTGTCTGGCTGCCCCCGCCCCTCGAGTGAGCGACTGGGCGCGGAGGTCCCCTCCCTCCCCGCTCCGAGTCCGCCAGCTCCCGCTCGCTCCCTGCCCACTCCCGGGGGGCTGTTCCGTGGCGCGGCCGCCGCGGCCACCGCTTCTTTTTCACACTTTAGTTGCGAGCGGCGCGGCGCGCTCGGAGACTGGAAAGAGCTGGCCGCACGCCGCCTTCCCGCAAGCGCGCACGCCGGCCAGCTCCGGGGTTTTCTGCTTTTACTCCAGGCGGCTGGGAGGAGGGGGAGCCCCGGCCACACTGTGGGGAGGAGGAGGAGGAGGACGTGGAGGAGGGAGGAAGAGAATCAGCGAGGAGGCCAGGGGCGGGGGGCGGGGGGCTTGCTACCTTCAGCCCCCCCCCGCGAGCGCCCAAGGTAAGCGGGAGCCACGGTCAGCACCCTAACCATCCCGGGTGGGCGAGGAGGGAGGCCTGTGGGCTGTGTGCCGAAGGGATGGGAGCCACGATCCTGGCGTTTGCCGGCACTCAACCCCCGGCTGGGCTGCTGCTGCTACTGCTGCCGCCGCTGCTGCTGCGGGGCTTCTGGGGCTGCTGGCTGCAAAGGACCCGAGCCAGGCTGGGGGAACTGCGGGGGGAGGCACATCTGCTTGCTGGGTGGAGGGGCTGGGATGCGGTTAGGGCTGCTGACGACTTTCGTCACATCGAGGCCTGGGTGGCTGGTGTGAGACACCCCTTCCTTCCCACCCGCACCCCGAGCCGCCCTCAGCCTTCCTGCTCTTCTCTAGCTTTGCCTGTAGCCACTGTTACTTTGCAAGCAGGAGCTGGGAAGGAAGAAAAAAAAAAAACACCACCCAAATTTAGAATCTTTTTCTAAGTCTCCAAGTCCCTTCTCTCGCTCCCACTGATGGTGTGCTTATGTGGGTGATATGATCCCCGGGATTTCTGAAGTTTTGACCTTTTCGGGGTGGCTTGTTTTCTGTACATCTGTTTGCTTTCCTGGGTGTATTTATTATTTGTGCCCTTGCGCGGCAGCCCGAGGGTGCTTGGTTACATTACATGAGCAGATTTCCCTCCCCTCTGCAGGCGGTTGAGAAGTGCCGCGGTGCCTGGGTTGCCTTTGCTCAGCTGCTTAATGTCCTTCCTTATCATCCACCCTGCCCCCTCCTTCCACAGAGAGAGAGAGCGCGAGCCTCCCCCCATATTTAATGTTTGTGTGGGAGAAGTCCCTAGGCTTTCGTCGCCCATTCATTCTTCTTGTGAAGGCCCTGAATGGCTCAGACAAGCTGATAAAATTTGGGGGTGCCTTTCTTTGCTTATAGAGTGGCATGGCCAAAGATAAAAATATACACACACCGAGCACACATTAATCTTGAGAGATAAGAAGCACAGTTTGAGAGGGAAGTGATTTGTTTCCAGTAGGAAGTTGACAACCCATGAGATACCTTCATCACATGTAAGTTAGGGAAAGTGTTTTAAAATAGAGCTTGTGTTCTGTCTGCGTGGCTGGAAGACAGCCATAAGTTTAGTTGCCGAGCAGCTCTGAAAGTGATACACCCTGATCAACCAGAAGCTTGGTGAAGAAGCTCTGCTCTGACTCAGACTTTTGGAGGGGGCCGGTTGGCCACAGATTTCCTGCAGGACTTCTTTTTTTTTTTTTTTTTTTTTTCCTGGAGGGGGGCGTGGGTAACTGATAGGCTCATTATATACATGGTTATAAGGAACACCTTCTGATTCAAGGCAGTGGGCTCAGTTTTTACCTAAGGAAAATAACCTTTGAATTTTGGCAGAATTGGCACGTACGGGGACGAAACAAACAGGACATGGAGTGGCCTGGACAAATTCAGCTTCAATGGTGAAAGATTAGGTGATGGTTAAGGGTCTGTTAAATCCAAGGTGCAGAATCTGTTCAGAGGTTTTCATTCTTCTGGGGCTGGGGTGTATGTATTGTGTTGTCTATGTGGAAAGCCCATTGATGGGATTTGGAAGTTAATCAGGACTCCATTATCTGTTTATGTTTTCCTGCTTAGAAGGAAGGAAGGATCCATGGGATAGAAGAACCCAGCGTATTTAAAACATTAGAAACTACCCTGGAATTAGCACTTCAGAGATCAGAAGTGCAGCCGAATGTCATCTCTTCTAAATGTTTGGTGCTAGTGAAATTAGGGTTAGAGCGCAGGACCACTAGGAAAAGCAATGAGAACCGTGCTCTGGACCCCTTAGATGGAATTCTGTCTCAGGAGGGTTGAGGTACCTCTGCCCTTTAGACCTCCGCTCATTTGGAATATAAACTCAACACACACACACACACACACACACACACACACACACACACACATCCCTTCTGATTTAGAACATATACCCCATTTGCCTTCCATCCACTTGGGTAGTAGAGAGAATCCACATCCTACAGCTAGAAAAAATTCATTCTAGAAGAATCCCAGTGTTCTTAGTTTCCTTCTTCAGGGTTAAACATTTTTACTCCAAGCTGAAAAAGCTGGTACTTTTCTTGGCTAGTAGTTTACTTTCCTCCAGCCTACCTCCCTTAATCATTTTGTATGGATTTCTGGGAGCTGATAGGACACTGTATAGTATGATTTGATGGGATCTTGTCTCAAAAGGAGACAAAGATCCTTCAGATATGCTTGGGCGCTTTCTCTCTCTCTCTCTCTCTCTCTCTCTCTCTCTCTCTCTCTCTCTCTCTCTCTCTCTCTCTCTTATACACACACACCAGCCCACACTTAAAAGAAGGAACTTGACTCTCTTGAAGAGGCATGAGATAGGAATGAAGAGCTTCTCCATTCAGGTTCTGTCTGTTGTGACTGATTTAGACACTACCGAAGTGGAAGATCCTTCACACCTTGTACAGTGTCCAGGCTGCAGGTGTTTTAGTATGGTTTTGGGTTTGGCACTGGGCAGGCTTTGCTCAGTGTTGTGTCTGAGTGGCTCTTGTTTGGCCACTATAACTATTGCATGCTCTTTATGAGAGAAAAGCCAAGTGTCCCTGTGCTTCCCCTAAGTCAGAAAGATGCAGAAAACATTTATACAGAGAGACCGAGGTGTACCAGTTACCACAGGCTTTGTTTGAACTCATCTAAATAACTGGTAGCCATATAAACATCTTTTGTGGCAGGCACATTTAAATACAAATCTCATGGGCTTTTGTGTCTTTCAAAAGTTTTCTTCTAGCCCTAGCTAGAAGATAGCTCAAAGAAGAGAGTATGATGGTAATTCTGGCTGGACACTGAGGAAGAGGAATGTGAGCTAACAGAAAATGTTCGGCTTGCATTGTCTTATAATACAATGCTTTGTTTTCCTTCAGCTTGTTAGAATTGAGTATAAAGGGGGCGTGGCATCGCTTTGTGTGTCGTGAATATATTTTTCTTCCTGCTGTGTTGCTGATGTCTCAGGCTGAGGGTATTGGTTTAAACTGTTAATTCTGGACCGCCTAATAGCTAACCTCAAAACCTCAACTCATGAGAGTTGTGCAAGGGAATGAATTGGAGTATGTCAGCAATCCCTCTGAGCAGTGCATTGCCGATGGTCAGTCAGAGGTGAAGCTTGATGCATTTGCTCTTATAATGCAGTTTTACATGAAAATGATTGTTCACATGAAAGTTGATTCGCCTCTAACTCTTCAGGAACCTATTGACTGTGTAAGGCATCTCAGACATCTTAGAATTCACTCTGATAATGGAGGGGTTAGACTTCGCTTCATGAAAAAGTACATGTCTTCAAAAATACTATTTTGGGAATGATTAAAGGGCAGACTCCACCCCACAGTGAGTGAGGGTTATGAGAGTTGATACTACAGGCATGAAGACCCCACACAGTGTGTAAAATGGTGGGTGTTTAGATGTTTTTCTGATCGTTCTCTACTTTAGTATGTAGAAGTATTTTTTTTTAATAACCTTTTCATTTATTGTGGGCTCTTGTGTATGTGAACACATGCACATGTGTGTGCAAGAAGTTAGAGGCTAGCTCTCAGGAGTCAGTTTTCTTCCTGCACTGTGTGGGCACCAGGGGTCAAACTCAGTTTCTCAGCCTTGGTAGCCTGCACCTTTGTCCAATGAGTCATGTCACTGACCCGAGTAAAAAAATCATTTTATATTTCTAATATGTTTTTAGCACATGTATTGTGAATTGTAAGCTATTTCATGGTCCTTCTTTGAACATCACTTTATAGTGTGGGGGAAGAAAATTGTTCATGATAAAACCTGAAAAGCAGATTGTGACAGACAGTGCAAAAATACTGTTTAGAACACACCTCCCCCTCCTGGGGATAAGGTATTTTTTTTTTTTTTTTTGTGCAGGAAGAACTGCAATCCTAAAACTGCATTTTAAAAAGTGGTGGCAGTTTTGACTTTTAGGGCTCATAACTCAAGAGCTTATCTGAAGTGGCGTGTAAATTATACATACACATATTTTTAAAGCAGGCAATCATTTAGCCTGTCTCAGTCCTGAAGTTTAATTTTACAAGTTACAGTTGCAATCAGAAACAACATGACATGCTGCGGTTATGCAATTATGACAGGAGTGCTTGGGGGTAAACCAGGATAGGATAAACATAGAGATGAATGCATAGCAGTGTCTGTAGTCACCGGGTGTTAATATGATTCTTACTTTCCTATAAATGTGTAGCTGGAAAAATATATTTCCTCGGTTGTAAGTTGCTCTGTTCCCTACGCTTGGGAAAGAGAACAGCTTCCCTAATCTGAATCTGAACAACTGGATGGGAAGCTACTGGAAGGCAGGGCTGTCTTGCTCATGTCAGAAACCCCCATGGCAGCTGGCAGGGCATATTTCTTTGCATTTGGAAGTCACTGGAATAGAGATAAAACTGATGGAATTAACTTAATTAGTTAAAGTCTGTAATGTCTTAAAACCTTGAGAAATACATTAGATCTGTAAAACATAGTTTTTTAATAAATCTATGTGATAGTTCATTAAGATTGTGAATTCCAGAAAAAAAAATAATTGTGAATTCCTCATCAAGGTGGAGTTTTTGAAACATTTGACAGAGAAGTAAACATGGCAGACAGGATCTGCCTCAACTCTGCTATCAAGCAGAAAACCTCAAATCTGTGTTAGGATCATCTTAATTTGCAATAGCCATGATTTCCATGACTGATGAATCCTCCTCTCCTGTAATCTTCATTTGTCTGATAAACTCAGCCAACATCTATACCTCCTATTTAGTATCTCAGAGATTTTTTTTTTTTTTTTTTTTTTAATGTCTGTAGTCTCCTTGGACATTCAGCTGCAGTGGTATCAATCAAGACTTTCCATGCTGGCATCTCTCCTAGTTGTGGGGTCCCCGGAGAGCTCTGGCACTCTCAACTCCCAGTTTATTTGGTCCAGAGCTGCTTCCTCCAAAATAACCTGGAAAAAGGCAATGTGGTGGAGCCCTGCCCAGTTCAGTGAGCTCACTCAGGTTCCTAGCATCCTGGGGCTCTCTCAGAAATCTGTTCTCTCGGACTGGCTTTGCTTACCTCCAGTTCCAATGCCAAATACCCCTTTCACTTTCCTATTCTTCCTGGAGCTTTTCCGCCCCGTATATGTTCACCCACATACCCTCTGGCGACTCCTCCCGCCACCGTACTTTTACCTGCAAGAGGAGATTCCTTTGAAAATGGGACTGCAGTAGTATCTTAAGCAGGATACTTTGACCTTGTGCCTCTCACCTCCTCCCCTCTGCCCTCAGGGCCCCTCTGCTGGCGTCCAACTTTGCCCCACACCTCTCCACCCCTCCCACCTTCTTTTCCCCCATCAAGACTTAGATCTTCCAGCACATACCTGCCTCTGCCTGCCTCACAGCCTCCCGCCTTCTCTACAGATGTGTTTACAGAATTCGTGAGTTGACTGTCATACACCTTATACCTCACGGGATAGGTGGAATTTGAGCATAGACGGTCAAGGAGCTTTTGGACTTGTTTTCGCTTTTGATTCCACAGCGCTATGTTGTAGACTTGAAGGGCCATTTAATAGCAACCAGAGCATGCTTCACTTAGCCACTCCATCTTTCGCTGGCTCGGAGTGAAAGGAAATATCCTGATGATGATTGTTATTTTTTAAAAATTTGTTCAACGGGAGCTGGAGTGATGGCTCAGGGGTTAAGAACACTGACTGTTCATCCCGAGGTCATGAGTTCAATTCCCAGCAACCACATGGTGGCTCACAACCATCTATGATGATATTTAGTGCCCTCTTCTGTATACTGTATACTTAATAATAAATAAAAATAATTTAAAAAATTGTTCAACAAATCTCAGAAAGCACCTCACAGCTTTCCAAGATTCTCCATGCTAATCAAAAGTATCTTTTTTTTTTTTCTTTTCTTTTTGACCCCTTTGGTTAAATAAACATTCATATTACTTGAATCCTGCCCCCCATTTGTCGTGATTTTATAGTTTGCTATGAGAGTTTGATAAGCTCCTGGGACACATTTATGCCAATCAGAGGCTCTGTAGCTAACACCCTGTAATCTATGCACTTTCGCCTGTAATCCTGTAGTCTATGTTGACTTTACCAGGGAGACTAGAGAGTGGAAAAGGCGTTTGAGTGAGGGCTATGACCTCAATGAAGGAAATGAAATAACAGTCTGGTGGTAGGTAGGGCACTTTTCTAGCAGATCTGAGATCGTAGGTTGATTCTCAGATGGGGGGCCGGGGCACAAAGCCACATAAGCCATTGACCTGTAAATGCAGGACTGGCCTTTTTAGAGACCTGGCCTTGTTCTGTAGCTCTGACTCTGATAGTGCAGTGAGTGATCCCTTTGGGAGAAGGTGCTTTTATTGTGCGACAGACAGGGAGACCATGGGTTTAAGTGGATGGCACTCTGCTTTATTTGATGGTGGCAGATAGCACAGTGGTTTGAGTTCCTCTGCAAACCCTTATATTCCACTTCACTGATGACTTATGGCTCTTCCTGCCTGAGAAGCACATTGTTTTCCTGGAATGTGGGGACGTTTTTTCACACCGTTCTTAGAGAGGTAAGTGGTAAGTGAAGTGGTCTCATAACAGCCTGAGAGATGTGTTCGCATCCTGACAGCATTTTGAATGTCAATGTTGAGAAAGAGAGCTACGTTGTTCATGGGCTCCAGTGTGGTAGAAGCTTCAGATTCACAGGGCTTCCTGGAGAAGACCTGAGGGCCCTGGACAGAGTGAGGTGACACAGAGATGGTTCCCGTATGCCAAGGGGTGACTTGTTCTGTCTGCAAGCTCTATCAAAGTCAGTTTTCCTAAGATAGTCATGTATCAGTTCCTAGGATTAGAAGTGATGGGGGGGTAAGCACCATGTACCTCATCATGTATCTCACAGAGAGACTTTCATGGAAGAATTCACAATCTGGAAATTTCTCAGAGTTGCTGAATGTCTCCTGAAAATTCAAATGTTTCTATGCTAGAGCCCCGTGACACTCTGAGAAAGCTTCCCTCAAGCAAATCTGCTTACTTTTGTGGCTTCCTCAGGCCAGCCTGGGGATGGACTTCTTCCTGTTTCTCTTGAGACTGAACCCCTTTCTCAAGTCTGAGTTCAAATCCTTCATGCTCCAAGGAACTCTTTCTGCTCTACAGGTGGTTGGCTTCCTGCCTTCCATGTACACCTATAATACACATCTTATTATTACTTTGGTTTGAGGTTAGATACATTTTTTTTCAGTGTAGCAAATGGAACCCAGAATTTTATGCTAGACAAGCCCTACATCACTGAACTGTATCCCCTGCCCATCATTTATGTCCTTTCTTGGTTCCAGCTTAATCATGCTCTTCTTTCTGTTCTGCCCACCAAGCCAGAAGAGTTGATTGTGTTGTATAAGTGGGTATTGGTTGATTGACAGCTAGTAATTGATGTGAGGTTTGGAATTCTTTTCTTTTCTTTCATTTTTAATAAAACTGGTGCTCCCACTTAAAATTCTCTTTAACTAAATGAGGAGGTCTAGCCTGGATGGAGAAAGATAGTGTTGGTGCTGGCCAAGGTTAAGGCAACTAATCTTTCTTATTTGCTCCAGTAATTTATTGGACAAACATTTGCTTTTGTTGATGACGATTTGTGTCATCCAAGTGCCTGGCACCAGGGAGATGCTGGAGATACAGAGACCAAGAGGTCTGGCCCTGGCTTTGTGTAGCTCCCAGGCAAGCAGGGGAATTGTCACGTGAACATGTGATTCGTGGTGAATACACAAAGGTGCTTTGGGAGCTGAGATAAGGAAGCACTGGAGTTGGGTGATAGGCCCTCTGAACACCCATTTTCCCTGGGAACAGTCTTGGTTCACTTCAACTGTTCAACACTGCTACCAAAGTACCCATCACCCTTTTAAAGGTCTTAGGTTGGACAATAGATTACAGTTTGATAAGCTTTTATTTTGCTCACCCTTTTCATTCATTGGCTCTTAGGCCAGTTCAGAGACTGGCATTCTGGGACAAATAGGTCTGGGAGCCGGGAGAAGATCCTCTGTGATGAGGAGCTGAATGGATATGGATGGTTCTATGTGGCTGTTCTTTCCCTTCAATGGAGAGCTGGAAGCTGAAGCTGATGAACTGTGTAGAGTTTGTACTTTTACTCAACATCTAAACAGTGGCCGTCACTGGAACAGGGAGGGAACATCTTAAGTAGAGAAGAGACTCAAGTGCTCTGTGGTATTAATGCCAGCCTGTTCAGGGATGCTGAGAGCTAAGTAAATGCCTAAGCCTGGAAAGCTAAAAGGTGAAGGATGAAAAATAACAGCAGAATTGGAAGGAACCAGTAAAATTGGGGTGAGGAGAAAATGAAGGATAACGGCTAATATTTTCTGAATGGATCATGCTCACTGAGTTGGAAATCTAAGCATTGAGGGAAAAAGTTACTGAGACGTTTAAAATAGACTGTGTTTTAGGTATGTCTGTTCTCTCAGAGAGGCCTAGTAGGCAGCTGAAATTCTGGCCTGCCTTTCAGAAGAGTGGTTGAGATAGAATTACAGGTTTGATCTCAGCTAGGTCATCATTTCTTAGGGAATCATTTTGCAAGGTTAAATCCCTCCATTCTACCTTCTCACTGTACCATGGGCCTCCCGTGTCATCTCAGTGTTGCAATTACATGTTCGTCTTGGTGAGTTTTGGATTAATACTGCATCCCAACCCAAGTGTAAATCACACATGAGGGCAAGATTGGTATCGCTTTGATCCTTCCCTATTTTAAAAACAATCCTATCATTACATGATGTGGGGGGTAACAACACATGTTTGTTGAATGGGTATGTGGATGGATGAATGGATGGATAGATGAATGAATGAATGAAAAATGAATGAAATGTGGTAGGTGTTGATATGAGATTGCCCTGGGAATATATGCAGGAGAAAAAAAATAGAACATTGACTTCTATGAAACTCCAGCTTTCAAGATATGTGGTAGAAAGGACAGAGAAGAAAAATTGCAAAATAGAGGTTCTCAAAGAGACAAGCAAACAAGCAGGAGTGGGAAAGAAAGGATCCAGCAGTGGTGTTTTGTCAGAATTCTTGCAAGAAGAAGTAAAATAATGCTGAGGAACTTTACTCAGGAATTGTGATGTCTCTCATTAAAGAGAGTTGGGAATATCTACTTCAATGAAGAATATCAAGTATTTCCCCACGCTTCAAAAATGCTGGCAACTTGCCCGTGTTATGCTAGGGTATGCTTCATGCAACGCTTAAAGTTTTATTACTGTGTTAATTTGTATGTTCAGAAATCTCAGTTCAACACTACATAACATGCCAACACCCGATGAGGAGGTCACAGATTGGAGTTGTATTTTGGAGAAGGATGAAACAGCACCATGTTTAGTCATTGTGAATTTATGAGTGCGTGTATTGATCTATAAGGGGATAAAAATACATCCTGCAGATGAATAGCCATTACAACTAACCACACAGTTGCAACATTTATTACAAACGATGTTTAATTGTCTCTTTTGCAGAAGTGAAGGGTAAGAAGCTTTGTCATTAGAGATCTGTAGTATAAGTGGGGAAGCCCACGGAAAGGCTGGTTTCCTTGTTTCAGGCTCTGCAGAGAGACTAGAGATAGAGGTGGGTGATGCATCCTACTATAGTGGGAAGGTATTGGCTTTTGATTCACAGCCTCTGTTCAGCTCCCCCCACTTCTAGCTTGTGATCTTGACTTACAATGATAGTACTTGGCAATAGCATTAACTGAAGCTAATGTGTACTGGGTATTTACTCCTCTCTGTACTGGACTGAGTACATTATATACAGTCTCTCCTTAGTGTTTACAGATAGCTAGCTGCAACAATTACCCTGTCTTCTACTTTATAAATAGGAAAAACTGAGACGCAGCATGCTTAGGACCGTCAGCAAAGTCTTGTGGGTAACAAGTGATGGTGATGAGAGCAGAATTAATTTCTCTGGTCCCATCATGGATTTTGTAATGATTGGCTCCTTGCCAACTGTGCCCTCTCCGATGCCTGTTCGCCTACCTGTGTTTCTTTTGAAGCACAATTACAGACATGATTATCATCTTGTCTGTACGTACTGGATTACTATTTCTAAAAGGTAGGGACCATTTTTTTTTCATATAACCATAATATTATCATGCCTAAAATTGTTTCAGCAGCAATCATTCCTTATCAAATATCCCAGGAGCAGATTCTCTTCATTGCTTCCTTCTGGTTTTTAGTGATTCTTTTGTGACATTCAGAATCCAAACAATGTTCACGGCTGGGGGATGCATCTGTTTTTATATTTGCCTTCCTCTTTCTTTATCTGTGCCCCTTTTTCCTTTTCTTCTCTAGAGTTTAATCTGCTGAAGAGGCAGCAGCATGACCTGTGAGGTCTCTGCATCCTGTGACTTTCTGGTTACATCTTTACATTCCTTCTTTCCTGGTTTTCCTGCACATTGGTAGCTCATCACATGGAGTGTGGAATCCATCCCAATACATGAAGTCACAGACACCCTGCTTCTTTAGAGGAGTTAAGAGAAAGGACCTTGACTGAGGTCTTGTAGGTAGTAAGTGAGGTGCTGAGACTGTAATCCAGGCTCTAATGGATGACTCATTGGGCTTTGCTATTGTCAACCTGTTCCTCCCATAATGGGATTATCCTAGCCCTTCAAGCTGCCGAGGGTACTGTCATTGCAGAACAGGTTATAAAATCAGGAT
Organism: Sigmodon hispidus; assembly: GCA_004025045.1. Taxonomy (NCBI): domain Eukaryota; kingdom Metazoa; phylum Chordata; class Mammalia; order Rodentia; family Cricetidae; genus Sigmodon; species Sigmodon hispidus. Next base: position 44,261 of record PVIH01011776.1, on the reverse strand, counting down.
TGCCGTTTATCTGCACTTGATAGCTGGAGCTTTTCTGTCATTAAACATACTAGCCATTTGGTTACTTTGAGGTGTATGCCTTTTGGTATAATTAATGATTGATTTTCTTCACTCTTTTTTTTAATTGTTTAAATTTAATTGTTTAATTGTTTATCTTTCTAGTATCTTTTAAAAGAGACCAGTGAAGTATTTTGTTGTGTTTTTATGTAAATATCATTGTGAACACAAATGCAGTTTGTATTTAAACTTCCTGTGATTATTTATTGATTTTTTTTTTATGAATTTTTTTTTCTAGACAGGATCTTACTTTTAGACCAGGCTGGCCTCCAATTGGCAATCTTTCTCATTCAACCTCTAGATGGTTATTTGAAGTTCTTTGTACATTTTTCTAAGGGGTGAGTTTTTTGTTTTTTTTTTTTTTGTTTCTGAATCTGCTTGACAAGACTAGGATGCCATTGATAGATTCATTGCTTTCTGGTTTAACAAGGTATCTCAGATTTATGTTGCATTTTCCTGCCTCAGATCTTCTTTAGTGATAAATGGTATTTAGATCCTAGAGTCTAGATATTAAGACTTCCTGCTGCCTTCAGATCTATTGCTTGTATTTTCTTTTCTTTTTTTTTTTAAACTTTATTTATTTATTTATTTGCCTTGATGTTTGCCTGGAACTGGAACTACAGACAGTTGTTAGCTGCCATGTGGGTGCTGGGAATCGAACCCGGGTCCTCTGGAAGAGCAGACGGTGCTCTGGTGCTCTTAACCGCTGAGCCATCTCTCCAGCCCCGTATTGCTTGTATTTTCAATGGCAAGAATTAGGAAGGCATATACGTGTATGCATATCTACTGAGATATGGCTATAAACGTATATATGCAGATGGAAGACACTAATTAATATGCATATGTGCAGTACATATTTATATTTATTTTATTTAAGGTAATCAGACTTTTGGTTTTCTTCCTCTTAGAAAAGCAGTAGCATCCTGTAATTTCATATATTCCTTTTTTTTGTACTCACTAGTATATTTGAGGGATCACTATGGAATTTTCTCGTTATATCTTGCAACTGTGACTCTGCTATGTGAAAGTATCCAAATTATTCATTTGAATATATGGCTGCTCCTACTCTGCCATTGTAGTGAGGACTGGTTTATTTTTGTTGATGGAGATTTAGTTGCAAATCAAACAAAAAACTTGAGTGTACAGGGCTAGAATGGAAAGCCTTATGAAAATTTGTTAGAATTCTCATTGGCTTATCCTTATGAAAGGTTCTAAGAAGTAGAATCCTCGGGTCAAAGAATAAATACTGTGCAATTTTGCTCTATGCAGTATTCCACTGTTGTCCTTAGAGATGCTACAAGGTCCCCAGTTGATACTCTGAAGTGGCAGATAATGTCAAAGGCTATTTTCTTTTTCTATACCTCTGATAAAACTTACTTTATAAATTTGGCATAGTGAGAGATTAAAATTAAGCAATCATGGCCCTATGCTGTAATTAAAAGTATCTAAAACATGAGTTATATATTTCTATAAGTTTCCATTTAGTATTTTCAGCTTCCAATAAACATACTGTAAAGCCTTAGTATTTTGTTACCTAAGTAGTGAGAGATGCCTATGTACTAATGTAATTCAGTACCCCCATTCCTGAGTCAGTGTCTTTGTATCCAAGGATGACCTTGAGCTTCTGATCTTCCTGCTTTCACATTCCAAGTGCTAGATAACAGCTCTGGCACCATCATGCCTGGTTTTGGTAGTGTTGATAATCAAACCCATGGCTTCATGAATTCTAGGTAAACACTAGCCCAGCTGAACTTCATCCCAGCTTTCTTTGTTATCTTATAATGAACTGGCTTGAACCCTTCTCATAATCCTGCCTCAATTGTCTTCCCCCATCATCTCTTAATATTTCCCTCTTTTTAAAAAAAAAAAAAACTTTATTTATTTATTTGCCTTGGTGTTTGCCTGGAACTGGAACTACAGACAGTTGTTAGCTGCCATGTGGGTGCTGGGAATCGAACCTGGGTCCTCTGGAAGAGCAGACGGTGCTCTGGTGCTCTTAACCGCTGAGTCATCTCTCCAGCCCCCAATATTTCCCTCTTTATGTTATACTGGAGATGTGATTTATAATGTTTATGAACTTTTTTGAGTTTATCATTTTTCATTTTTACTGATTGCATTATTCATTATATAAATGATTTTTGTCTTTTTTATTTCTTTGTGGTTTTGAGTCATACTTTGGAAAAACTATCCTTATTTTTTAGACTCTTAGAATAATACTTTATAATAATATAATAGGAATTATGCATATAATTTGTTAGTAGCTGTGATAAAAATGTAGATGAAATTAATTGTAATATATTTCTTTTAACAAAAATTTTAATAAGTAATCAGTATCTAAAAGTTATTAATATTTGGATTTTGTTAGCACATATTATTCAAAAATAATATTTCATACATATGCAGAATGTATTTTGATTATATTTACTTCATATTAAGATTGTTAACAATTTGTGTATGTTTTGAGTTAAAAAGGGATTTAAAAAGAATTTTATGGATGTATGTGTGTATGTGGGTATATGCACCATGTGTGCTAGAACATTTGGAGGCCAGAAGAGAACATCAGACCCCTAGAACTGGAGTTACAGGCTGTTACCATGTTGGTGCTAGGAATTGAACCCAGGACCTTTGCAACAGCACTGAGTGGCCTTAACTTCTGAGCCTCTGTTTATACTAGTTTTTAACTTTTAATATATCTCAACTTAGGCACTAGCATTTATTATAAATACTTGATCTGTGTTTAGATTTCACTGATTCGCAGTTAAAAAAGAATTTCATATAATCATGTCCCGAACGTACCTGAGAGTTTTCCCCAAAACTGAATTGAGTATGAGTGTTTTAACATCAATTTTATTTAGTTAAGTGTAAATGAAATAATAATTCATTTTTCAAGTACTCAGTAGCTGTGTGGTTGGTAGCTGCCATTTTGGATAGACCAGTCATAGAGAGATTCATCTATATTGTCTTTTAGCACTTACATGATTTTGGCATTTACATTTCATTATGAGTTTATCTTAGTGGATGGTGTGGAGACTGGATCCAATTTCTTCTTCTTTCATCCTGGTTATCTGCGTATTGCAACCCCCTGCTTAAAAAGCCTGTTTTGCCCATTGATTTTAGATAGGCCCCAATTATAGAATTAATTTCCATAAGTAATCAGTTGTATTTCTACAATTTCTATTCATCTCTGTCTTTTCATGCTCTAGTACCCTTCTGTTTAATCATAGTGAATTTAGAATATATTTTAATATTAAAACCACTCATGGGACAATACCATCTCATGCTTGGCAAATCTGTCAATGTCAAGTGTTGGGGAAAGACATGGAACAGAGGGGTCATGCTTATGGTGATGGAGACACTAAATTGATGCAGTGATTATGGGAAGATGGTTTGGGATACACCATTCCCTTAGCTATCAGGATAGTAGAATAGGGTCTCCTTAGAGTATGCCGCAAGGCTGGAGTGGGAGCAGAAAGTTCACTTCAACATGCCAGTTTTTATATGAGTTGGGCTGATTTCCTCTTGAGAAGCTCTTAAACATATACAAGAATGCCCAGAGCAGTGTTGTTCATGATAGCAAAACTCATGAAATGGCCAATGCATCTGCCAACCATATACTGAATAAGGCAGCTCTGCATTCATACAAAAAGTTGTAAGAATAACCTACTCATTGGTAAGTTACCACAAGCCTGCATGCTTTTAAAGTCACCATGTCTGAGGAGGAGAGCAACATGGGACAGCAGCATGTTAGGGCTCCATTTATGTGACATTTAAAAATGTTCAGTGAAAGCACCTTTTATTTTTTTTAAATGAGAGATTCGCCTGTAAGAACATGTATTCAGAAAAGCAAGGGGATGGTGGTAATAGAGCGCACAGGCTGTAGATTCTTCAGGGGGAAGGCAGGTTGTGAGTGGCAAGGGGCATTCGGGAAATTTTGAGGGTACTTGCATGGTCCAGAGATAGGCATCCAGATGTTCATTTGCATTCCTACTTTAAAATCTACATGCATTATTGGTTGTTTCATTGCAGAAGAAGAGCCAAACAACAGTGGCCCAAATTGAGACACAGAGACTAAGCACAGCTCAGAGTGACTGTATACTGGAGGAGGGCTGCAGGTGTGAACTCTTGGCTCTTTTTGCTTCTTATGTCATAGCAATAACTTCTCAATTGTGTAAGACGCTGAAGGCAAAAAAAAAAATGCATTTAGTGTCTGTGTCAAGCAGCAGGAAGATGTTCTCATGTAGTGTGTGCACATAACCAACCGTGTCACCATCAAGTGCAATGTTTGTAGACTTGTCAATCTTCCCATACTAAGCAAGAGAAAATGTGCTACTTAATTAAATTATCATCATGACCATTTAAAATTTTATTGAGAGCAGATCACCCTCCCTCTGTCCCCGCCCTTTCTTTTTCTTTCTTCTTAGTCAGGCTCTCATATAATTCAGGCTGGTCTCAGATTCACTATGTAGTAGAGGCTGGTCTTGAACTATGAATTCTCCTGTGCACATGTTCTAAGCCAGACACAGTGCATAGAGGATCTCACTGAGCTTGAAAAGCAGCCCATGGAAAACTAGACCCAGCTTCCCTTTTGCAGATTAAGAAACTGATGCCCAAGAGGGTAAAGGACTTGGCTGAAGTCACACAGGAAGTATATGGTGGAGTTTTAACAGAGGTTTAGCTGGCCCCCAAATCCACATTCATAATCTAACTTCTGCTCTGTGTCTTTTTGCTGGGAGAGTTGGCTTCATCTCCATTCCTTTTTGCTTGATGGAGATTCATCCCAGAATGACTGGATTTCTACCTCCTAAACTTTTAGTGTCTTGGTCATGGTTCTTCATCATATCTGAGTGAATGTTTAACATTGGCTGTAGGTTGCTTCACTGTAGAACTGATAAATGGCTGTATCCTGTCCCTCTGACTTCCGTGGATTCATTGGTGTGAGTGGATTTGATTCAGTGGGAGAACCGACTCTGTGTTCAATTCTTTGTTTTTAAATATGAAGCCATCCCTAGTTCGTGTCCCCAAGAATAGTGTGAATTCCCAAACCTTTGTTGAGTACAGACCCCACCTGGGCGTCTTTCCAACTTGTCCGAACAATGTTAATTCCTTTGATGGTTTCTTCTTTTTCAAGGACCTACACATTCAAATAATGGTAAAATAAACTCATTCTCTCATCTTTTATCTCTGATATTACAGTTTTTATAAAGCAGAGAGAGGACAGATAATTCTTTCTTAGGTTTGATGGTACAGATGTGTATCTTTTCAGTCCCCCAGGTCTACTCCTCCATCCTTTTTACTGATATTTTCCATCAGCAACTGCAGCTAAGGGGGACTGGGTGGCAGGGTGGGAAAGAAAATTCAAATGAGCATTTGGTTGCTAGGGAACCTGATTTACTCAGAAATTATGACTTCTAAAAATTCTGTAGAAACCACAGGAGAACCACTTGGTAACTGCTGTCCGTTCCTCTGTTGATTCCTGCCCCCAAGGCCTCTGATCCTCTTTCCAGGGGAGTTGATGTACCAGCTGTTTCAAGGAAGTAAAAGTGAGGGAAAAGAGCTGGGGATGTATGTCAGTGGTAGAGTGCTCAGCATACAGGATGCACAGGTTCGATCCCCAGCACTAGTAGAAGGCAATACCATTTTGTAATCAAAGAGACTGAGTGTGGGTGTGAAAATGGTGGCAGCCCATCCTTTCTGCTCTGTAGGGCTTGTGTGTCTCTTGGTGACCAAGGAAGCGCTTTTAGAAATACTGACAAGCCATGTATTTCTTCTGTTTTCACTGTTTTGTGTCTCTGCCAAGTCAGCTTTACATTCAAGTATCAGGAAACACACTACCTCATGATATTATCTTTCACATGATAGCTTTATGATGCTATGGATGAAGATGAAATCTTCATGTTTCTTTTTCTCTTAAAAAATCGTGACTAACCAAGTTAAAAATCTAATCAATTTCCCCTTGAACAAACTCATGTGACTGGGGAAGGGGCACAGTGAGTAAACATGGAAAGGAAGTGTATGGGAGCTTCAGTCTGGGTTTCTCTTCAGAACATGCACTCACCATTTTGGGACCCTTTCTTTGGTTCTTAACTGTCATGAGGGCCAGAAATTAATGTCAGTAACAGAGAAGAAAAGCAACCCTGGTCCTCATGATCAAGCATTGTTCTCTGGGAAGTGTAACTTCTGTTTCAGATGTGGTCAAGTTGTTTGTTAAATGACCAGGAGGACAGCAATGGGATGAGAATTCCATTGGGTTAGAGCTGTCTGCCTCCATAGGGCCTGAAGACATCCCCACAGTGTAGGAAATACATCCAGGATGCTTTCTTCAGTGATGGCTTCATTTAAGGGATATTCAGGAAGGACTTGAGCCTTGTCCTGACCCCTTTTCATTGTGCTGTAAGAAGCCAGCTGCCTGTGTGAAGAGTCAGGGAAACTTGTGGAGACTTTGGTTCAATATTGAATGTATGTACCACAGTAAATGAGTCTGTCTACTTTTTCTGTGTCCCAATGCCCCCTACTTCTCCATGGAGTTGATTCTTTGATGCGGAACTGAGTGTGGTTATCGTATTTTACGTGTCTAAAATAAGTGGGAAAAAATTAAATGCATACCTAGATGGTATTTCCTGTAATTGAATGGATATACATTTATCATCAGGTGGCTTTGAATGTGAAAACCTCAGAGCATCTCCTAGGTAATATTTTCTTCCTTTGGAATCCAGCCCCATGAGTACCATGTGAAGCTCTGCTAACCCACTGTGCACTCTGGGTTAGCATCTGCTATCCACTGCAGCACACTCTGGGTTAGCATCTGCTATCCACTGCACACTCTGGGTTAGCATCTGCTATCCACTGCACACTCTGGGTTAGCATCTGCTATCCACTGCAGCACACTCTGGGTTAGCATCTGCTAACCACTGCACACTCATCTAGAAACACAGGAACACATTTCTCTCTTAAACAGAATATGCCATCTTGGGTTGCTTTGATAGCTTTAATAAATCGTTTTTAATTACTCTCTGTTCCCTTTGAGGCATCAGGACTTTTGAAAATGAGGAAAGACAGACAAAGATGTTTAAGGCAGTTTATGAAATCTCTGGCAAACCAATCATGCCTATTGGGTTGCCAGATGAGTGATATATTGACATAGGTATCTTTTTATTCCTTTTTTAAAATCAAGTATTCAGAACTTGTGTTTGTGTGAGTGTGTGTGTTGTGTCTGTGTATGTATTGTGTGTGATGTGTATGGTATGTGTGGTATGTGTGGTGTGTGTGTGATATGTGTGTTTGTATGTGGTGTTTGTGATATGTGGTGTGTGTGGTGTGTGTGTATGGTATGTGTGTGTGGTGTGTGTGTATGGTATGTGTGTGTGGTGTGGTAGATGGTGTGTGTGTGTATGTGATATGTGGTGTGTGTGGTGTGTGTGGTGTGTGTGTATGGTATGTGTGTGTGGTGTGTATGTATGGTATGTGTGTGTGGTGTGGTAGATGGTGTGTGTGTATGTGATATGTGGTGTGTGTGTGTGATATGTGTATGTATGTGGTGTTTGTGATATGTGGTGTGTGTGATGTGTGTGTATGGTATGTGTGTGGTGTGTGTCTTGGCTGCACTAAGAATCATGAAAGGAAGAGTTTACAGAGGAGGAGTCACTTTCCCGCCCTGCTTGGGCAAATAGGTGAGTCGCTCTCAGGAGAGAAAGAGAGTCTGAGGACGATTAGAAAGCGCTGGGGACCTGGCTTCTCATTCTCACATCAGATTAACCTGGCCTCCAACTTTGTTAGCTCAAATGGCTGATACAGCTCAGAGTAGCTGGAGGATTAACAGACCAATAATACTAAGATTAGGCAGTCAGGGAGGAGAAGACTAAATAGAAATGGTAGCAATTCAAGCATCTCTTTGCTGAGTAGGTAGATGACTCAGTATACTTGGTAAAACATTCAAATTGCTCTATTAAAACTGGGAAGTGTGTGAGTGGCAATATTATTACATCACAGTGGGAAATGGCTTGTTTTTGTTGGTGGTGTTCCTGCAAATCAAACATAATCCTGAAACCAAAGAATCATTTTCACTGACTACGTTAGCAGCTGAGTTAACACAAAAGCCCAACTACTTGATTCTGTAGCAGCCCTGGAGTTCAGAAGGTTTGTGAGTATAGGTGAGCTCCTGCCCATGAAGAAACCCCAGCATTCCATAGCAGTGCCCCTCCTAGTGATGGGAAAACACTGGTGTATTGCCTTGACCATTCATTCATTCATTCATTCATTCATTCATTCATTCACTTATTCATTCCACTTATTCATTTAAATCCAAATCAACAGTGAATTGTTATTAGGTTATTTGCTAGGTACTGGGGCTTTGTTAAATTGAACTATAAGTGAAATATTAGCTCTTGCCAAGCATGGTGATACTCAACTTTAATCCCAGCTCTTGGGAGGCAGAGGTAGGCAGCTCTCTGAGTTTGAAGCCAGCCTAGAGTTCTGGGATATCCAAGGCTGCATATAGAGACCTTGTCTCAAAAGCTGGGGTTGGGGGGGGGGAAGAATAGCTATCAAAGAGGTATTAAAAACCCATTTTGAGTATCTTAAAGGAATCCCTGATAAGAGCTTAGAAATAGGCAAAGTCATGGGTAGGGCTAAGTGGACAGAAAGCAAAGGCATGTTCTTCTGAAGGCTCCACCACCCTTAGGGGATTCTCTGACATTTGAAATAGCAGTTGTAAACTGGTCAGATTTCACTATCCTTTCTCTTACATCCCAATCTGATGAAGTCTCATGCATAACAAAAATAACACATTAGAGGTCTTTTATCTAATGCTGACAATGCTCATTCAGAAATCTTAGAAAGAAGTCTGTGCCTTTTGCTGTTCTCACAATGACCCTGTGGGCTTAGATATCAGTGTTTCTTCTACTGGAGACTGCCTAGACTTATTTTGAAAGAATGTGAGACATGGGTAGTTCCCAACACCCTCTTCTCCCTTTTAGGATTTTAAATAGTGTTATTTTATTTTATATGTATTTATCTACATTTATTATTTTTAATTCTCTGTGTGGGTGGGTTCAGGGATGGATGTAAGGAAAAGGGGCTATCCAAAGAAATCCACCTTGGCCCTGAAACCAGAGCTAGAGAAAGAAACACAGCCTGGATCTAAGACCTAAGCCAGTGTAAGAAACTTTATTCCTTAACCCAGAACCAAAGAAACATGCCCTAACTCTGAAACCAGTACCAAAGGAACACATTTGGTCCCTAGAATCAGAGCCAGTGAAAGAATTATGCCCTGGACTTAGAATTAGAGTTCAAAAGCTAAAAAAGTCCAGTGAAAGAAACACAGTTTGGCCCTGAAATCAGAGCCATCTCTGTCCCTGACCAACAAAACTAACCAATCACTGAGCAGTAATAACTAACCAATCCTTGAGTATCCCTGGAGAAACTCCACCCCTAAGAGCTCCTATATAAGCCCTTCAATTGTGGGCTGTTCTTTCCCACCCTGGTAGAGGCAGTCACTCTCTAGACTTCTCTTCCTTCCCAAATAAATATCTTTCTCAAAAGAGTCTTGAGTGAAGATCTAGAGAAAAACTTGCTGAGTCATCACTTAGGGGACTGAGCAGAAAAACTTTGCAAAGATGTGCCCTTCGGGGGACTGAGCAAGGTAGAGCAGAAAAAAATAACAACTTTGCAGCGGAATCACAGGAGATAGCTTCATTTATGTAGGAATTTCCCCTTTAGATGAGTGAAGCATAAGAAGTAGCATCTTGGATTGGAGAGAAGAAGCAGAGCTCTGCTAGGAAGCCCCCTTAAGGGGGTGGAACAAAGTTCAGCTGTAGTGGCTCTCCAGGAGAGGAGCTGGATTGCTATATCCTTCAGAGAGATCATCCCCCACTGCACCCCAGCTTCAGGCATAGCCTGACTTGCAGAAAAATCAGGATACCTTTTCTTCCAGAGCTGAGCTGTCCCCTTGCAGCTCCAGCTGTCAAACCTCTCTTAGCAGCTCCATGTAGTAGCCTGACTTCCCTAACAGTCAGGATACCTTTCACCCCCAGAGTTGTAACACTTGCTTATAGTGGGTTTGTGCACATGAGTGCAGGCAACCACAGAGGTCATTGGTGCTAGGTTCCTCAGGAGCTGGTGTTACAGCTGGTATAACTGCCTGACTTGGATGCTGGGATCCGAACTTCAGTTCTTTGCAAGAACAATGGCCCTTTTAGTTGCTGAGCTGGCTCTTGATCAGCACATTCTTTTACTCAATTTACAAAAACAAGTTCCTTTGTAATTTGGGAGCACCTCAATCTGAAGTTGGCTAAAATTCATAGGGTCTTCCTGTGTTTTCTCCTTTGTCATGGCTGAGCATGCGAAACCCCTACACTACAACCTGTTCTTTGCTGTTTAGATCCCTCTCATATTGGATTTGATTCTGATCTTTACCTATTGTAGGAAGAAATCTCTCCACTATACTGGGAGGTAATTGAAACCTATTGGGGTCCTGGAGGGTGAGGATGTGGACTGTAGACTTAGGGGAGGGAGGGGGATATCTGTAGAAAATGAGATCAGTGGAATCTAAAGGCAAGTTCTGTCCTGTGTGTCCTAGCGTGAAGGGTTTCTCCAGTGAAGGGTTTTCTCATGGGTCTTGACAAATTCAGACAGAGGAAGAAAGTGATCTTTGCCAAAGTATTAGAATTATCCTGGTCATGAATTACCACCTCCTTACAGAACAGCAATTAATTCCTTGATGAGTGAGGACATTTTGGTCTGTATGCCCTGCCCATGTGAGTACCTCATCTTTCACCTTGCACCATGCCATCTGGGCTCACAGTGGTCTTGACAAATATATACTGAATTGAATTAACTGTTGTGGTGACTCCGGGAACCCCAGGGACTTGTTTTATTTCCTCTCTCTCTGAGTTATTGAGTAATATACTACATTCTAGCCATACCCCAGTAGGCCTTTCTCTTATTTATGCCTTTTCTCTAGCAGGGCAGCAGAGTAGCTACCAGAAAAAGAAAATCAAAACATTTATTTAAATTTGTGTAATGGCTGGGAAAGAGATACAGCAGAATGGGAATAAAGGATAGAAAAATGACAAGCTTTTGAGAAATAAAAATGATATACTAAACATCTCTGTGGAGAAGAAGTTATAGAGATGGTAGGTAATTTATTGTTTTCAATATGAACTGATATAATATTTATCTAAATATTTAAAATAACATCTATAACAGACTTTCTATATGAAAATTCTTTTTCCAATAGCCCCAGCAGTTCCCTGTATGCAATTAAAGAGAAAAGCAGTGGGAAGCAGAGAGTTTTGTTTATTGCAAATTTATCAGAAAAAGGGAATGAATCAAGAGGTCCACTGACCCCCAAGCCCATCCTCATATTGCTTTAAAGAAAGAACTGGGGTGTAAGTTAACCATCTGTGTACTTAAATAGTTCTGGTCAAGGTGGGATCTGGTTGATCATTTTCTCTGGTTCAGAAAGCTAATCAAAGAAATGCCTATTGGTTCTGGAGAAGAGTGTGTACTGCTGTTGTAGAGGATTTGAGTTTGGTGGAAACTCCAATTCCAGATCTGAGGCCTCTGACTTCTGCAGACACATGCACTCATGTGCACCAACCATCCTCCACACACATAACTGAAATTATTAATAATAAAGAAGTCTTTATTGCTTGAGGTGGTAAGGTGGTTCCCAGGAGACATTCTTGGATATAGCTTCTCTCCAATAGGTAGTTACTCTCATCTGCTGGGTGGTCTGTCCTGGGTTGTTTTGAAGTTCCTGGAATCCAAGGTGACTAAGGAGAATAGTTAAGGACAATGGCATCCCTGTTCCTACAGCCAAAGTAAGGACTATAGATACAAAATACAGACAAATTTCAAGCTTTTGTCTCTTAGCTCTACCATGGGCAGAGAGAAAAAAGTTTTGTGTCTAGAAGAATAAGCTGCAAGTTTTTTCTTAGAGCTTATTGATATGGCCAGTAAGAAAAAAAAATATGCTACTCAGGCTAAAGATCTGTGAATGATTTGTCTAAGTGACAGCATCAGAAGCAATGCTTTGGTAAAGGTGAAGATGACTAAAGAGATTGGGAATTGTCTTGGGAAGATTATCCTGAAATATAGAATGATTTTTGGATACATACCTAGGATTTTATGTCTTCATACTAACTCCTGAAGATGCTGAATTATCAAATTTGTAATAACACAAGGCGTAGTGTAGATTGGACTGTGGGTCACTAATTGATGTTGAAACCATAGTGAGAGATGGTTCATATCTAGGTGGACATATTTCTGCAGATTGGAATGGATTACAATGGGTTCTACACTGTTAAAACTTGCTAATGGCTTATGATGGTATTGAACATGAATTTTAAATCAAATTTTAGATTTTTTTCTATCTTTTGGATTTATTTTACTTGACACAATAAAAGTTTTATTTACCAAAAATATTTTTTTCTTGAAATCTCTGTAAAATAATGTTGCTTCCTTTGGACAATCATAAAACCCTACATGGGTAATGTAAATGAAACATTTTCATTTTGGAGAAATTCATTGATTCTCTGTATTCTACTGACAGTATATTCTTGTTTAAATTGGAATCTTTTTACTTAAGATACAGTTTATGATCAAATCCAAGATTCTGAAGACCTGTCCAGTTTCTAGGATTTAGCTGCTAAATGTGTTTGCTTTGAGAAACTTGTTTTAAGGCTCTACAGGTCTACTCTGTGGGACCCGAGGATGCTTCTTGTTCATGACTGACTAATGAATGAGGATGCTAATTTGTTCATTGTAGTAAGCTGCTAAGCACCTCATGGTTCTTCCACATGACCACATACGATTCCAGTAGGAAGATCAAAGAGGTGCTGTCTTTTCCTTAATCTAGCATAATTGAAGAGAGTTGGCTATATGTATTTCTTCAGAGGCGATTCGTTTCTGTCATAAGCCAAAGTTTAGTTTTGGCTGGCCTGATTCCTTAGAGCCCCATTGGAGACACTAAACTTATTTGATGTTCTTATGATGCTAATGATATGGCTGGGAAATTTGCAAGATGATTGTATTTTTAGAAGTTATTTATATTATTTGGTAGAGCTGTCCCTCATTATATAGAACCTCAGAGGAAATGGATTTGTTTTGCAGTTCACTCCTGTCTTGCTGTAGGTGATAGGTTCTGTGATCACTATACCACTGGATAATTTTCAGACTTCTGTTTAGTTGAATTGTTTTATTTATGTCATCCTCATTTAAACATCATTCCTGGGAGATAAAACAACGCTTTTCTTGGGAAGTAATGAAACTAGGGCTTTGCTCAGTGATGGGATGCAGTGGGCTTCTTGGGTGAGGAATGTGTACTTGAAGGTATATCTTATGGACTCAGGTCTAGAATGTATTTCTGTGCTTAAGAATGTTGTGACAGGAGGTAAGTAATCTTTAGGGGGAGCCTGAGTCCAGTGAACTATGCCTAAACACTTACTAATTATCATTTGCTTAGTGTATGTATGTGTGCATGTATGACAGAGATCAGCCTCAGGTGCTGTTCCTCAGCTGCTACCAACTTTAGTCTTGAGACAGGGTCTCTCACTGGACTAGGACCTGCTCAGTAGGATAGTTTGGTTGGCCAGAAATTAGACACAAGGTTGAAATAGCGATTGCCAATTGATAGCATATTTAGGCTTTTGATTTTAAATTTCTAATAATATGTCCCACACCCCACCACCACTAAGGCACCTTTTCCACTTGGTTCAGGTTTATAGGGTTAGCTGTGGACCACATAGAATTCCCGTAGGAAGATCAATGTGATACTTAAACCTTAAGCCTATTTCCTAGTGTCTAACCAATTTAATTCAGTGAGTGACAATTAACTGCTGGTCCAGTGTTGGGCTTTACGGGGTAGGGCAAGGCATGGAGTACAAGCCAGTAAGCAGCACCCCTCCATGATATCCGCACCAGCTGCTGCCTTCAGGTCTGGTCTTGATTTCCCTCAGTGATGGACTGCAAATATGAGTTGAAGCATACCTTTTCTTCTTCAGGTTGCCCTTTGTCATGGTCTTAATCACAGCAACAAAAAGCAAACCAGGACACATCCTTTCCTTTGCCCTCCCTTATTCACAAAATACAAATAAGAAAAGCAGGCCTCAAGACAGCTACACACAGCTGTATTTTCAATGGAAGAGACACCTTTACACATAATTCTGAAAATAAGAGCAAAGGTGAAAGGTACTGTCACTTCATTTTCTGTGATGGTGTATATGCGTGTGTGTGTGTGTGTGTGTGTGTGTGTGTGTGTGAGAGAGAGAGAGAGAGAGAGAGAGAGAGAGAGAGAGAGAGAGAGAGAAAGAGCCTAAGCCTCCTGAATGCTTTTTTAGAAAAACTCACGTGCTATGATGAGGTCTGACATAGCCACCTCAGAAACTCACTTTAGAGTAACCAACACAAGAAAGAAATATTCTCTAGACTTCATACACATCAATGAACCCAATATAACCAACTATGACATCATTCGCTTGTCCACACGGGACAGCGATGCTAATCCAAAGCAACCTCTCTCTCCCTTATTTTCAGTCATTCTTAACCCTGACAGATTTAGTTCAAATGAATGCTAGCATTGACTATAAATATGCTATGATCTTTATGGGGATTTGAAGATGAGCTTTACCTCAGGAGTTGGATGGTAGGTACTACATTTTTTCCGTTTTTTGTTGCGAGGGAAGTTTTGCTCTGCTGAGGATTGAGTGTGGGTTTTTACATATTAGACAAGTATTCTTCTACCGAGCTACACCCCCAGCCCTGGATACTAGCGTTTTAAGAATTTCTCTCACATATTTTTTGTAATGTTCATCCACCATGGCATACAGAAGCCTTAATCACTCTCTTGATTGAAGAATTCAAAATCTGCTCATAGTGGACACCACAGGGTCACTCTAGCAACACAATTCTACTGAACAGATGTCTTGAGGAACTGCAGAGAGCAGACTCCGCCCACTGGCTTGTGGAATCTTGTGCTGAGGCCATCCTGAGGTAACTCCTCCAGGTGTGAAGAGGCTCCTGCTTGCACACACCAACACAACTATTTTTAGACAAACCAGGGCTTTTCCCAGGAAAAGTCCAACTGCCAGTACTCAGGATCCCTTCAAAAAGAGAACTCCCCCTGTATGGTAACAGAAATAGCCACATTTGTCCAGAACAATGATGTGTTTTTACCTTATAACTGAATTCTGTAACCATTTGTGCTTCTTCCTTTCAAGCGGCCACAGGGAAATTCAGGGCCAGCTTTGTATTTATGGTTGTGAGCCTAGCCTTTAACGGCTGAGCCATCTCTCCAGCCCTGGGCCAGCTTTGTAGACTACCTTTAATGTTCTTAGACAGGCCTAACATAGTGTATTTCTAGATAGGAACATTCTTCTGGTTTCACATGACTGATGCCATATAGAATTTTTGGATTTTGGCAAAAAATTTATTTATATAGTGTGGCTCCCAAATATCTGAGGAGTCTGAAACGGTAGATATTAAACTGTGCTTCAGTAGGAAATGGGCTGGAGAAGAAAAGTACCAAGAAAAATTAATGTAGGATATGTAACAATTTTTAGCATAAATGAAAGCTAAGTTGGAAACTGATAGGTCCTTTAGAAGTTGCCAGAGTCTTTCAGGAAGTTAACAGTAAAACATCACTGACCTTTGAACTGACTGCGTTTGTGCCACGTGATCTCAATTCATCTCTGTGGTTTTTGTTTTTTTGGCCAGAACACTGTCAAAGAAAGCTTTTTATCCACATGATTTCAAAATACAAAATAAAATACATACCTAAAAGTTAAAAAAAAAAGGAATTTTTGGATTTTTGTCTTTATTATTATGATTCTTTTTAAAGAAATATGTACATAACACCAGAACAGTTGTTCATTTGATAAAGTATTTGCCTTATAACCCTGAGGGCCTGAGTTCAATCCTCAGAATGTTAGACATATGACTTTGAACATTTAGCCTCTTCTTGTCTTTGGGCCTGATGACTACAACAGATTAAGACCTACCAGTCTCTTAAGAAGCTCACTGAAGTGACAATCCTTCAGCTTTACCTGCTGATAACGCTCTCTTGCATGAGTCCTGGTGTGAAAACCAACAACATGTCCCATTTTTTAATGTACTGTCCTGATAGAGCTTGGAATGTGGCCCACATGGTCATAAACATATGGTGTAAGGCAGTGCTTCCCTAACTGTGGGAAGTGACCTACACTAATGGTCTTGAGTTTCATTTAGTAGAAATTGGAAAGCTGTTTTAAATGTTGAACAAGAGAAGAGAAAGTACCAGAAGCATCAGAGTAAAGAATAGCTAAGTTAGAAAGATATCACCCCGCATTTTTAGGCATTCACACACACTGGCTGGAATACACCACGCTGCCTCCTCACTGCCAGTCAGCTTGAACAAAGAGGACACTGGGAGCTCATTTTTCTCTTGCTGGTTCTTTGAGGAGGGTGAACTTGGATGACATAAGGGTTTTGGTGCTGATGGTGCAACTTGAACTGTCATAGGATAAGTGTGTTGGTTTCACAATTGTGAAGGGCAAGGTTGTTTGTTCTTCCTAACATACCGTAAAGTAAGAAGACCATTCCTAAGTCTACTACTCAGGAACACGCATTAAAAGCTATTCCTGCATGGTTTTATTTATTCATTACCAACTGTAATCAAAAGAGATTAAGTGGAAAATTCCAAGAATAAAGAAGCTATAATTTTAAAGCACACAGCATTCTTATTAGTGTGCTGAAATCATCTGCTGTCTTGTTCCACTGGAAATGAATCATTTGCCCAGCGTATCCATACTGTATACTCTACTCACCTGGTAATCATTTAGCTATGCCAATTGTCAAATCAACAGTGTGAGGTAGATTAGTTATCCTAAGAATATACTGTTGAAAACACTTTATTATAAATCCTATCTTTTGGGGGGAAAAGCTGTGGTTCATACAAGATTCATACACTATTATTTGGTAGCTTGTCTGCCAGAAGTTCATGTGTTAGAAGTGTGCTCACCACTGAAGCGATGTTGAAGTGATGGAAGAAGAGGTAGGGCTGTCGAACACTAATTAAGTGTTGAGGGCCTGTTCTCAGACATTAATGGTAGGTTCCCATGTGAGTTACTTCTCTTAAGAGCATATTGCTCTAAAGTGACATGGTTTGGGGCAGGAGAGATGCTTAGTAGTTAAGAGCATGTGCTGCTCTAGCAGGAATCTGGATTCACTTCCCAGCACCCACATGCTGGCTTCAGTTCCTGGATACTTCTTTGGCCTTCAAGGACACAAGACACAAAAATGTATTCATGGAGGCAAAACATGCATACAGAAAAAGAAATAAATATAAATAATTAACATGCCTATTGTAATGCTGTTGGGTGGGATTGGGGATTTCTCTGAGATCTCTAGTGCTAGAGCTAAATAACCTTCCTTATAAAGTGTTAAGCTTCAAATATTTTGTTGTAACACTGAAAATGGACTGGTATAAGCAATTCAGGCATCCACTGAACATCTTGGAATATATCCTCTGAAGACAACGAGGTTACTGGAATAGGAATCCCTTATTTGAAATACATCCCAGACCAGAAAGATTGCCAGGGAGAAACTAAGTCTTCACAGAAACAAAATAATTTTCCTAGAGAGGTTGTCAGTTGAGGAGCCTAGATAGTTACTCCCCATGAGCTAATGCAGTCCTCTTTCTTTACTGGTATTTGCTCAATAAATATTTGTGAATGAAGGCTTTTTCATGTCACTTCAGCTATTTAATTACTTTTATTTATTCACTCATCTCTGAAGATTCTCTAAAGAATCATATCTTAATGTTTTGTTTCCATCAAGCAGGTGATTAGGACAACAATATCAAAAGAAATGAAATCAGTGGAAATTAACTGAATTGCCGACTTAGGAGAAAATTGGCTGAAGTCATTGATTTAACTTTATTTATACTCATCTGCATGCATATCTATCTCAGTGTAAAATATCTTCATAGTGCCTTTGGCAGTTTTGTACTAATTCCAGAGAAAGGCCTTGTCATTGTGTAAAAACAAACCAAACCCAGGCACATCCATCACCCTGTATATGTAGAACTCCTCTTTAGAATTTCCCTTCCAAGTGAGATTATGATCCGCAGGAGAAAACCAGTTTCATGACTGTAGGGTTACAGCTCATTTTTATGAAATATAGCATTACTCAATGTGATTGGCAAGTTTGGCTCTGCATGCCTGCTGGTTCCTTCTCTGACTTCAGTCTTTCAGAGCTTTACCGTTTGCAGCCTCCGGGCTGTTGGGGCACCATGGGAGCTCAGAAGACATGATAGCAGGGAGATTTAGATTTAGTACATCAGAACAGTCTTCTGGGCTTCTGAAAGAAGTGCTAAATACCAAAGATGAGCATGAAGAAAGGCCAGCACACTGAAATGGAAAATTTTTTGAAGCACTCAGGGTAAAGCAAAAATTATTCACTCCTGAGTTCATGATTTGGTTAGTAGTTGTCAATGAAATGACCAGAATTTGGCCAGGCGAACTATGACAGAGAGCTAGGTGGTCACTCTGTGATTCCTTCAAGGAGTGCATGACTGAATTAGGTGTGTGTGTGTGTGTGTGTGTGTGTGTGTGTGTGTGTGTGTGTGTATGTACACTCATGCACATATGCCCGTGCTTGCACTTGTGTGTGTAATCCAATTGATTTATTTTCTGCCCTCGGTGTTTTGAGCTCAGTGGTGCATGAAGGAAGGGTGACGGCCTGGGCAAGGCAGGGCTTGCTACATGTGTGGTGGATTACTGTCACAGCATTTGGAAGTGAAGAGAAAAGCTGCCTATCAAGAATATGGCCTTTGCTGCCATCAGAGGAAAAAACCAGTCAAAATATAGAGCTGCTTCCATAGCAACAATGCTATTTTTTAGTATGGTTTGTTCCTAAGTACACTCTTCCCCCAAAGACATTCATGTGTCAGGACAACTCTGTCAGTGGCTGCAGTTGGGAAGGCTTTTAATTAATCTTTTTCCCTCCCCCTAAGGACAGCATATTTATTTGTTATTAAAATTATTACAAATTATAGATCTCAAAAATTAAGACTAGGATTGTTACATGATTAAAACCAGTTAGTGAGGACTGGGGTGGGGAGGTTAACAGAAAAGGAATTTTTGTCATTTATGTATAATCTAATTTTAGATCTTTGAACAACTCAAAATAGAGAATCAATAATCAAGAGGGAAGCTTCAGTTAGCCATGTGTGAGATATTTCATGAAAGCCAGACAGTTCTTAATATTGAAATATTGGCTTCTCTTTTAATCTCTGCCCCTCGTTTGTGAGATGGCCACCATCTGTATGGAAAGAGTAAAAACATTTATTTCCTTACATAGTGTCTGGGAGAGAAAGTTGGTGGCAAGTTTAGGTGAAAAGACAAAAATAACTTGTGTTGCCAGGTCCAGCAGGTGACAAAGCTCAGTTGTGTCACTTGTGTGGGGACTGTCCTTCCCTCTTTGGTCTCCACTCTCTCTGGTTCAAGAGTTGGTGAAGAGGCAAGGCATCCCCATTTTCCATGCCTAGCCTGTTCTAAGTCAAACAAGTGGATGACTGATTGGAACTTTCCTCTCTCTGAAGAGTGGTTGCCCCTTCTGGTAGTTCTTGCTTATAGACTCTGTCTCCTTTGTGTCTAAATGTTGACCAAGACCTTGACCTACCACTGTGAACTTCGAGTAGATATAACTTTTTCTGCTGCTCTGTGGGAACCTCTTGGACTCACTGTCCTAGTTGAGTTAGGTTTTGCTTTGCTGGGCTTGAGGACTGTCTGTCAGACTTCCTAATGCTAGAACAAATAACTGACTTAGTAAGGACCATTTTTTTCTCTTGATGCATTTATAGGTTTCTATTATTGAATATCAAGATCTGTAAGGGCTGCATTAGTGGAGGCAGCATGATGCCAATTTGCAAAGACTACTAAAAAGGTTGGGGAGTGTACTGGTCACAGCAAGCCTTTAGGGAGACCAGAGTTGACTTCAGTAGGCTGGACCATTTGTCTGTGTTTTGTTGGTGGTGGTTTGTCTGTAAGGGTGTCAGGATGATTCTATAAGATGACCAAACATTTTATTATGAAAGTACATCTTTAGTCAGGCATGGTGCTTTCCTATAATGCCAGCACTGTGGAGGCTGAAGCAAGGATATTGCAAGTTCAAGGCTAGTCTCGGCTACATAGTGCGAACATGTCTCATGGAACAATTAAGAAGAGTACAGATTCTTTTACAGTATTCTTTGAATTCAGCTTTTCTGTCTATCACTATCTGCACCCCAGAGACTTTTAGAATCATGGCTGTAGGCCTTACTGTTTGGCATTGTTGAGGATGTGAGTTAGTATTGGAATGAGAGAGGCAAAGTGGGGCTCAGCTTGGATCTGCAGAGAACTCACCTGGGTGTTTTCAGATTGGGTAATCTATTTAGTCTAAGCCCAATTTACTCCTGTGCTAAATAAGGACAATAATTGTCTTGTCCATTGGCTTTGATGAAGATGAAATGAGACTTTTTTTTTTTTTTTTTCACCATTCCTGGTGCGTAATAAACATTCACTAAATGGTGGCAGTCAAGCATTCTTGTTCCTTAATATCTTTATTTATATATTTATTTTTCTTGCTCTGACAAAGTGGCTAAAGCAGATTTAATAACAAGTGCTTTATTTAGCTAATGGTTCTCATGGCAGGGCAATGCTGGAGTCTTTCAGATGGTAGAGAGTATATGAGGATGTCTTTCAGATGGTAGAGAGTGTATGTAGGAGAAGCATGTTCAAGTGTGACGAGTTCCCGTAGAAGGAGGCTGGATAGTTGAGTGACTTCGTTTTGAAATAATTCACTCCTGAGTGATCTGCCAGTCTCACATTAGCCAGGACTCAGCCGGAAGTGCGTCAGTTACTCCTAAAGGCTCTGACAGCCCTCAGACTTGCCACATCCCAACATTGCTGCATCGGGGCCACGCTTCCAGCATGAGACCCTTTAGGGAACTTCAAACTCCCAGCCATAGCATTTTTAGCAACTCAGTTTCTTGGGTTGGATTCTGTTGTTAGAATATACAATCACCAATTTACCATTCAGAGAGTTATAAGTACCTCATAGACTCAGAGGAAGTGAGACAGCCAAAGATCATTGTCACTCATGTCACAAATATTCATTAAACAGATCTACTATCCTTGGCACCTGGGCGGACAACCTAAATAAATCCTGGCCACCAGTGAGGGTATCCTCCACATAACTGGGGAAAGCAAACAATAAATATAGTAAATTAATAAATTACATCATTTTGAAAGCGGTAATACCATGGGGAGAGAAAAGAGAAAAATAAAGTAGAACTAAAGACATGTTATTTTAGGGCTGGAGAGATGGCTCAGAGGTTAGGAGCGCTGACCGCTCTTCCGGAGATCCTGAGCAAACACATGGTAGCTCACAACCATCTATGATGAGATCTGGTACCCTCTTCTGTACACTGTGTACATAATAAATAAGTAATTTTTTAAAAAGACATGTTATTGTAAAGGGGTCTAGGGGGGAGGGAGGCATTTGTTGAAAGATTTCAGGTGAAGGTAGCTATATAGTTATGTGTGAACATCCAAGGCAGGGCAGCCCTAGGCATCTAGACCAGATGAAAAGGAGAGAGATGGGATGTGAGATGAGGGTCCAGGGTCTGGGCTTTGATTTTTTGCTCTCAGAGAAAGGGGACTGGTCACCTGTAAAAGGATGACATGATTTGAAAATAGCTCCCCCCCATAATACATCCTTATTCTAGTTTTTATAGTTTCTCCTCCTATTTCTCCTATTTTCTCCCCTCCCACCTGGATTTCTCCCCTTTCTGTCTCTCATTAAAAACAAACAGGTATCTAAAAGATAATAATAAGATAAAACAAAAGCTTAAATCAGAATAGGACCAAAAAAAAAAGAACTGTAAGAATAGGCCCAGGAAACATATAGATGTAGAGCTCCCCTCATTTGCACACTGAGAAATCCCATAAATACACTAAATTGCAAGCCATTTTATGTGTGTGTGTGTTAAAATAAAAAGATTAATAAAAAAGAGGCCCCACATGACATTATGAGTGAAGGGACTTGCAAAGATGCCCTTGTGTTCATTTTCTGTGGGTCATCTAGTGCTGGGCCTGCAGCCCACCCTTAAGAGTAGTTTGTTTCCCCAGTGAGAATCCCTTGGAGACAAGAGATTTTCATTTGCAAGTGTTTTGTCATTTGGAGATGGCTTCTGGATTAGGGATGGGGGGATGTGTCCACTTCTCTTTTCAGCTCTAGGACCACACAGTCTCTGTGAGTTCATATGTGTGTTGATCATGTTGATTTAGAGGACCTTGATTCCTTGGTATCCACCATCCCCTCTGGCTCTTAAACTCTCTTTGCTTCCTCTTCTCTGGGGTTCCCTGAGCCCTGAGGGTAGGGGTTTGATGGAGACATCTCTTTTAGACCTGAATGTTCCAAGGTCGTGTCTCTCTCTCTCTCTCCATATTGTCTGGCTGTGGGTCTCTATATTTGCTTTCATCTGCCTCAGGAAGAAGCTTCTCTGATCTTAACTGAGCAAGACTCGGAGCTAAAAAGTATAACAATGTTGTTAGAAGTCATTTTATTGCTACTTAATTTTTTTTTTCTTAGAACAGTAGTATGAGCTATCTAGTGTCAGATTCTTGGTCATTCTAGCAGTGTTGGCTATGGGTTCTGTCTTGTGGGATGGATCTTAAATCCAATCAAATACTGGTTGGTTACTCCCACAAGTTTTGTGTCTCCATAGCATATCTCGCAGGCAGGACATTGATTTCCATAGAGGCTGTGTATGTTTCTCTTACTCCACATCCTCACCAGCACAAGTTGTCTTTTGTTTTATTTATCTTGGTGGTCATTCTGATGGGTGTAAGATGAAATCTCAAAGTAGTGTTGATTTACATTTCCCTAATGACTAAGGATGTTGAACATTTGTTTCTCGAACATTTGTTTCTCAACCATTTGAGAGTCCTTTGTTGAGAATTCTCTGTTTAGATTCATAGCTCAGGTTTTAATAGGGTTATTTGTTTTCTTGATATCTAGTTTCTTGATTTTTCTAATATATTTTTTTGAATATTAGTCTTCTATCAGATTTGGAGTTGGTAAAAATCTTTCCCATTCTGTAGGCTGTTGCTTTGTCTGGATGCTGGTGTCCTTTGTTATACAGAAGCTTCTCAGTTTTGTGAGGTCCCATTTATGAATTGGTGATCTTAGTGTCTGTGCTAACAGAATTCCGTTCAGAAAGCCTTTGCCTGTGCCAGTGAATTCAAAGCTAGTTCCCACATTTTCTTTTATCCGATTTGGTGCATTTGGTTTTATGTTGAGGACTTTGATCTTGAGTTTTATGCAGGATGATGAATATAAATCTATCTGGATTCTTCTACATCCAGCCATCCAGTTTGACTAGCAACATTTGTTGAAGATACTAACTTTTTTCCCACTGTTTATTTCTATTTTTTTAAATCAAAAATCAGGTGTTCATAAGTGTGTGGATTTGCCATCCAGTTTGACTAGCAACATTTGTTGAAGATACTAACTTTTTTCCCACTGTTTATTTCTATTTTTTTAAATCAAAAATCAGGTGTTCATAAGTGTGTGGATTTGTGTCTGGGTAACCAGTAGGATTGTTTTTGTACCAATAGCTACTATAGCTCTATAGTAAAATTTGGGTTTGAGGATGGTGATGACTCCAGCATTTCTTTTATTATTCAGGATCTGACACTCGTACAGGCTCACTGGCACATTGGAATGGGCAGAGGAATTAGAGGGTATGGATTGCCAAGCATACCTTTCACCCCTAAGTTGGAATTAGGGTGTAAATTGTAGATCTGCCTACAATTGTGTATGTTATTCAAATTCAAAATTGAAGGGATATTGATGAGGTGACAAGGCTAGTTTGTAAGATGCTCATTCCCAAGCCTGGTGACCTGTATTTGATCCCTTGGATTCATTTAATGGAAGGAGAGAACCCATTCTCACAAATTGTCCATTGCCTTCAACACATGAGCTGTGACAAGTACGCTCCTTGCACAAGTAAAACATGTAACAACAACACCAGATTGAAGGGATTCTTCAGGGAAATTGTGAAGGTATCTTTTACACTCTGAGAGCCAGAACTTAGGCTGTACAGGAGGGAAATGTTCTGATCTTGTTTATTTTACTAACAATGTATCTTTGGGGATAAAAGCTGAAGAAATTTTGTAGCCTAAAATTACTTTTGAATTGTTTGTTTAAATTAGCTTGGTGGTGCTTGGTGCTTGGGTTATAGATGGATACTTCATGCAGGGAGCAGGAGTTCATTATTTTGGCTGTGAGATGTTATTAGAGTTAAATTCTCTAGGTCTGGCCAGCTGTGAAGTTAGTCACCAGGCACTTGTAGGACCCCAATGTCCATGTTAAAATGAACCTGTGGTCATGGATCATTTTTACCTAAAGAAAGATAGAATGGAGAAGTCATCTAATTTTAACTGTTATAAGGAAACAAACTAATGTGTCTTGGGTTTGTCTTCCATTGGGCCTTCTTGTTTTTAACAGTAGCCAGTGCTGGTCTAGCCCCAGGCTTTCTGCCTTCCCCCCCAAATACCTTATTCGGCATTGAAATACACTTGTATTCTTCCTAATGTTAACTTAGAGTTCTTAAAAATTGGTTACTATGGGGATGGAGAGATGCTTCAGCGTTTAAGAGCAATTGTTGCTTTTTGGAGGTCCTTGGTTTGAATTCCAGCACCCTTGTGGAGGCTTACAACCATCCAGGGGATCTAGTGGACCTCTTCTGGCCTCTGCTGGGCACTGGCATGGACATGGTACACAGACATACATGTAAACAAAACATCTACACACACAAAACAATTAAAATTTAAAAGTCGCTGATAAAGAAAATAACCCTTTAACACATTATCGGATGGAATTTTCTAAATACTTTAAGCTAGTAATTAAAAAGTGAGATCTGCAGTAAGTAAAGATACCCAGTGTACAGATAACAATTGAATGATCTAGAGAAAGGGTGATTATTTAAGTTTTGGGTAAGTTTGTCTTCCTTTTAGTTGCTTTGCTTTTTTGTCTCATGATTGCTAATCTGTCTCTGTGTGTTTGTGCTAACCATGAGAGTCATGGTCACCATTGTTAGGGTTGTTTGCTGTACATTTCCTCCAATATTATTACCTTTCTCCCTGGATGCCTTCATGCACTGTGTTTGATAAGACCAAAGCTCAGCCAGCAGAAAAATAAAACCCATTCAAGCTTTAAAACAGAACTGCCATGATGCTTGATGTGTGCTGACACCAGGAAACTACTTTTAGTACATTTGTGATCATTTTAAACATAGAACCCTCTGGGCAGTGGTGGCACACACACCTTTAATTCAATACTCAAGAGGCAGAGGCAGACAAATCTCTGAGTCTGAGGCCAGCCTGGTCTATAGAGTGAATTCCAGGACAGCTGGTCTACACAGAGAGAAACCCTATGTCAACAAACAGACAAACACTGCCCCTCCAAATCCCTCATATAACTTTTTCCATTTTTTAAAATTCATTCTACTTTTATGAGGAAATCAAAAAAGCATATGGATCAGTTGCCTGTAAATCGTGCTAGGCAGGGTGGAGTTTCTTTGGATTATCGGTTCCCTATTTCTGCTAAGAGTGGCAGTTCTTAGTAATAAATCACAGCTTCCTTCCCTATTGGTCAGAAATTCAAGATGTCAGGTGGGAAGTTCTGTTTACAAGGGTACTGGCTGCAGATTGGAGGTGCTTTCTCATTTCAGCCTGGCAGTGGTAATTAGTATAACAAGTATGTCTGAGCTTGAACTCGTGAGCACTGTCTGGTGCTTCATAAAATAAGCTGCTTTATTCATATAAGATAAGTACCATAGGAGCCCCATGGAGATCTGTTCATATACCATGTGTGCATTATATGTATATGTATTAAAGTGTGTAAAAATACCAAATGCTTTAAACACTGACTTTTGCAAAAGATGTATCAGCCAAGAAATAGATGTGTGTGTGTGTGTGTGTGTGTGTGTGTGTGTGTGTGTGTGTATGTGTGTGTATGTGTATGTAGCGGCCAGTCTTAGAAGTCATATGGCTGACATTGGATGCTGGGCAAAATTTCGTGGGTCATGGTTGCTGGAGATTGCATGTCAGAGGAAGTAATGAGCTGTAGTGCATGGACAAGGCAGTGTGGGTGCTGATGACTCCCATTGCCAAACAATTTGTCCCCTCCAATTCTGCCCACCCCCACACGCTCTCTCTTGTCCTTTTATTTGCCTTTCAAAACTTAGTTCAAACCTCACCATGTCCTCCCTGGGGAAGACTGATAATTTAGACATGAAATGTTCTCCCAAAGACTCATTATGGAGGCTTGGTCCTTAATTGGCTCACCCACTCATTGAGAGGCATTTATGAGAGCTCTAATTTACAATGGTTGAATCTACTGAGTGAGACCTACTTTGATGGTCTGAGATGGGGGTCATGGAGACTTTGAAAGGTAGGCCCTAGTTGTGGGACAGTGGTCTCTGGGACATAACCTTGGGGCCTCTTCCTTCTCCTGGGCCTCTCAGTCTCTTCACTTAATGGCCACTATGAGGTGAGTGGGTCTTTCCTACCACACCCTCTGTACCATGACGATCTGCCTCATCACAGGCTAAAAGCAGCGCAATCAGCTGGCCACAGACTGCAGCCTCTGAGACCATGAGCTAAAGTAGGTTGTTCCTTCTCTCTACTGTCTCTCGTGTTTTTTTGTCCCAGTGTCAAGAATCAGAATACAAAGGCTGCTTGAGCTGCATATGTTGGATATTGGAATCAGATCCCCACTTGCTGTGCTCTTAATAGTAAATGAAATTTAGATCAACACTGCATGGCAGCAGCGTTGTTGGTTCGGTCTTTCATCTCTACGCTATCCCACGAGGCAGGGAATACTGTGTCTCATTTCACAGACGGAGGGAACTGATCTTCAGAAAGAAACAAGCAAACTGCTTAAAGACACCCAGCAAGAATGTGGCGGTACTGGGAGCTGGACCTGGCCCCTGGCCCTTTGACTTCAAACATGGCTCTCTTTACTGTAGACAGCCTTTCTGCACCTCTGTGTGTTTATTTGCAAAGCCTCATGATACGATTTTCAATAGTGCCCAGCATGTCATGGTGGTCATATTTTTCCATCCCTTTAATTTGATTGAGAGCTTTTTCTCTGTGCACATTTTTTCCTCAGGTAGTATTTGATGCAGATTTCATACATTAGGCTGGAAGCATCTTGAAGACAAAACATACACATAGCGTGGGTCCCCTAGTAGTGCAGTAAATGTTGGCCGAATGAGTAAACACATGAATTATTATGATCCTGTTAAAGAAAACCAGCTCTGTGGAGTGGCTCATATCTAGAATTTCCAGGCATACAGGGCTGGGTTTGAAGACAGCCCATCACCCATTGCCTTTGTGTCTTATGCACATTAGTTATCCTCTCTTAAGGATTCACTTCCTTGTTTATGTAGTGGGGATAATATATTTGCTATGAAAATTAAGGGATGATGCTTATCAGGGGCTTGACAGAATAGAGTGTTCAGCATATGATAAGCCAACAGTTCCCATTACTTCTAGTGAATTATACCAAAAGTTCAGTGCTCTACCTCATGTTGGAGGTATGAATATTGTTTTCTCATTCAGGAATTTCACATATTATCAGACAGAACTATCACCAGATATATAATTTTGTACAGTAAGCTACAGTTGACAAAGTTTTGATAAACTGCAGGAAGAGAGAATAGTCAACACCTTGGTGGAGAGAGAGATAAGCTGGGTTTTGACAGATGAATAAAATTCATAAGACAGAGCAAGAATAAGGTCCTCAAATGCCAAGATTGTGGATTTCACAGAATAGGGAATGGGAAGCTATTGAAAGTCTCTGAGTGGGAGGGTGACATCAACAGAGGTGTCCTTTAGGGAGATTAATCTGACAAAAATATGTAGGATGAGTTAGTGGGGGGAGAAGCTAGAAAATAAATGCCACATAGGCCTTAAGAGAACCTCCCACACAGGATAGCAATCCACTGTGCGCAGCCTGTACAGATGGTCATCCAGCTGATGCCCGAACTGCCCAGCAATGGAAAGGTCTCTATCCCATCAGCAACTCCTTCTTTCTAATTCTTCTCTACTTCATGCTTATCCATCCATTCCCACCATCCATTTGTGCACCCATTATTTAAATATTTCCTATGTATCTTATGAGGCAAGGTCCTGGGAGTGAAAAGCTGAATATCATTGCCTTGTCTCGCTGTCATGTTTTTTTTTTGTTTGTTTGCTGTTTTTATTTTTTGTTCCTTGTTGAATAATCCCAATGGTTGGAGATTGTTTTTTTAGTTTGAGCCTGAATCTACTTTTTGAGCCTTTGTTTGGCTTGCCCGTTTGTTTTTGTTTACTTCATTGTGCATCCTTATCTCATTGTATGCATCTTTCCTTCGAGTTCACAAACTTGTGTAGGGAACTCTCTCTCTTCTCTGGGAAGCTAGCTCCTTTCTGAGAGTCTCATAGGGCAGATTGTAAAGTGTAAGAGGCTGAGTGAGGCTTGGGAAGTCACTTGGAACCTGTATCTCAGTCCTCATCACTCTAAGGCTAGAGTTGAGTCACAGATAAGTTGTGACTTGCCTAAGATCACACAGCTGCCGTGTGACAAAACGAGGCCAAGAAATTGGGCTTTCCAGTGTCCAGACTTGCAAGGCTGGTAAGCTGCCTGCCTCCTAACTCCTCCCAGATGCTCTACACACTTTTAATACCTCTCAAAAGTCTGGAAGCAGAAGTCGGGAGTGTCCTGACACACTTGTGCTCTGATCTGGATAGTGAACTGATGTAGAGTTGTAAAGCCCATTAGTGGAACGGTCTAGCTTCATGGGAACCTCATGCCTGTATTTTCTTGTTCCGTCTCCCTGTGGGCCGCGGTGGTTTTGTTGGACCAGTTTCAAGATGACAAAATGGAACCTCATAGGAATGAGGTGCCTTCTAACTCACAGGGATAGTGCATGGACACGATGGAAAGCACTGATTCAGCATTGGTTCATCGACCTTTCCCTAGAGAAGTGCCCTTACCAACTTCTGACCAATCAGAATGAAGAAGGCGCACTAAATGAAGAAGCAGTGTTTGTGGGCCATGTGAATGGCTAACATCAGATGCATGCTACCCCTTTGTTGCTTGAATGGGGCAGATGTTCTCCATTCTTCGCCTCTGGAAGAGTCTTAAAATCAGAGTGGAGGACCGTCACTTTCATTTAGATGTCACACCGTTGGGTTTACATGATCTCCTAGATCCAGAGCGCACTCTGTTTTCTTAGCTGTGTCTTTATGGCTCTGTCCTTTGTGGGTGGACAGAGGCAGGGCGCTGGCAACATTCTTAGAAATCAATCAAGATGTGAGAGTAAGCGGACCAGCGTGTGTGGAGCGATGTGTGAACCAGCACGTGAACGCTAATCTAGTCTTCTAAAATGAGGATGAGACCTGTCTTGCCCTTGGGCTCCTGTTGGATGTTTGTCCTCTGTTCTCACCTTCCTCGGGCCCTCCATGCTGTGAGGGGGGCCCTCCCACACTCCTCCCCCACCACTCATGATATTATCAGCCTGTAAGGGCAAGGCCAGAGGCCACTTTTGAAAAACAACTCATATTTTCTGGATTAGAATTAACTCTTCTTGTCAGTACACGTTCTGGCAAGCATGTTTACAGCACTGTAGAAGTCCTTATCACAGCCTGGTGAATGTTGACTTTGCCCAGATGTGCCCCCAGCCCTGAGTTCCTTGAAAACACTGGCCATAAAGGTTCAGTCCTATGAACCTTTGCCTGATGCTATAGAAGGTCAGAGTATGTGCTGGCTGCATCTACTGTTGAACGTTGCTCCCAGAATTATATCCTAGGAGGTTTTGCTATTTTCTCACTGGCTTCATCCCCATCAAGATAAAGAGCTAGAAAGGACCGGGACCAAGGGCAGAGCCAAGGAAAAATGTGGCCCCAAGGAGTGCTTTTTTCACGTTATTACCAGAGCATGAATGAACTTGGTTGCTGTTTCATAACTGTGAACCCTCAGGCCTGGATGTGATCCACGTCTGTCCATTCTAACTGAAGCAGCCAGGATTGCTACGGGGACTCCCCTCACTGGGGGCTACTGTCTCCCTTCTCCCCATTCCCTACTTTGTTTCACCCACACAGGCAGACTGGTTCTTCTCAGAGCCCAGCTGATAATATTGTTCCTCTGTTGACAGCCCTTCAACTCCAGGCCTATTGCTCTGCGCCACCCTCCTCTCAGGCTTGGCCTTCTCCACAGTCTATCTTGTGGGTACAGTCCTGCTTTGTTCCTGCTTCCTGGGCCTTCTTTTCCACTCAGTGAGCCTGACAAGTTCTTTCTTCTTCTAGAACTATCTTCTACTAGATTTACGTTTTCTAACCCTATCTTGGTTCTTACCTCCAGTGCTATTAGGTGCTATTTGGTGAAGGATGTCTTCCCAAATGGCTTTTCTCATGGCATCCAGTACTATCCCTTTTTAACACTGATGTCATTTGAATGCTTCTTCAGTCATTTAATACCTGTTTAATACTTTTCTGTTGCTGTGATAAACACCGTGGCTGTAAAGAAGAAAACAATTTATTGGGGCTGTAGTTCTAAAGAGCTAGATGCCCATAGTGGTAGAGAAGGGTTGGCAGCGGGTGACAAGAGCAGGAAACCAGCTGCTCATGTTTTAGTCACACACAAGAAGCAGAATAAGCTAACTGCAAATGGAGCACGCTAAGAATTCTCCAAGACAGTTCCCAGCCACGTACTTCCTCCTCCAGCAAGGCTCCTTATTATAAAGGTCCCATGACCTCCTTAAGCAACAACACTAACTGGAGACCAAGGATTCAAATAGAGGAGCCACTGAGGGACATTTCTCATTCAAATTACAACATGCTCCCTCAACTCCAAGTTCTCTGAGGAGAGGCCAGGACCTTGTCTGTCTCCTAAGCAGGATGTACTGTGTGCTTCTCACACAGAGGATAAATATGAATACCCCCACTCTGGTGACACAGAGGTCCTCCTGTGTGCTGGCCTGATGAACTACATGATGACTTGGGTGCTTCAGACAGATAAAGGAAACATTGGAGGTTACCTTTAGCCCAGCTAGTAAATGGCTCCCCTGGAGTAGAGATGTTGGCTGAGGTATTCAGAGGGCTGCTGGCAAAGGTGTCTCAAGAACTCTGAGCAGAGTTCAGCTCTTAATTTGCTATTTTGTGCTTCAGGTGTCAAAATTCTTGACACACCAACTGGCCACAGGGTTTTTTTTTTTTTTTTTCTCCTCACCAGCAGCTCTGTCAGAAACAGGATATAAAAGTTAACTTGACATGATATTCTTAGTGAATCCCTGTTAGTATCTTGTGATTATAAAAATCTCTGCTAAAACTCCATTTTAGCTTTGACAGAAACTTGGACACTAGTTTTTTGACTCTATCCCCACTTGAAAGAAAGAAAGAGAAATGAGAGCTGACCTATAATCCTTGTGCGAACTCTGTGAATCCCCAAAGATTCCCAGAGAGGCTCAGAGGCCAGGACAGTTATCTGCTTCTACTTCCTTTATCCCATTTTAAATTCTTTTTGATTTTCTTCTTGTTCTTTTCACTAGAGCCCAGAGAGCTGTTTTCGGGCAGGAGGTGGAGTGATGGTATCTGGAAGTTGGTGTTCTCTTTGGCTGGGTGGTCCCAGGCAGGCTTTGGTTCCCCTCTGTTGGTAGTGTAATTCATGAATGAGCTGGGGTCTCCTTCAAGCCCATGGCCCCAGGCAGCTCCTGATGTTCCAACTTTCCAGCTCAGAACACAGGCAGAGCAGCTCTTCCTCTCCAGTTCCAGGCTTACATAGCTGACCTTTCCCATCCTTTCCTGCCCACCATGATTGGAAAGGTCGTTCAGTCTCTCCCTTAACCTTCTAGCCTCTTTCTCCTAGATTTAGCTTATCTTGGCTGTGACCATCCTAACTTAATACATACTCTGACTATACTTGGAAATGACTTTGTCCACATCACACTAAGGTTCATTGACTTGACTAGAGCTATTTTGGGGTACCTACATTTAAATTCGGTTCCAGCTGTTTGGCTTTGGGGAAGACACTTGACATTTTAGGTCTCACCTTACTTTCCTTACCTGTTAAAGGAGAGGGATGTCAAATCTCACTTCTGTGGACACTGAGGTATCAGTAGCCTGGAGTTTAGTAATTTATTTCTGGTGTGTGACCGTTCAATGGCAGCTCCTTTAAATATTTGTCTCTCTAAATTTCAGACATTGAAAAATCCCCCAGCAGGCCTGTGTTGGTTGAGTTCTTTCTTTGTCATACATTATGTCAGTAGGATACTATGGATGAAACTTTGCAGGTCAACACTTTTGCTACAGGAAGAGGAACATGATTATAGGGGGTGACTTTTGAAGGAAAGCTTTAGATGGAAACCAGGGCCCAGAAGAAAAGATTCTTCTTTCTAAGTGGATCAGGAGGCATGATCAGAACAGCTGCAGATGAGGAGGGAAATACTTTGCTGGGACACTGGAGTCCTCAGGCATCAGAGTTAATAAAGTATACAACTACATGAGTACTGAGTTGTGTTAATATTTTACAGGCATCCAAGAAAGGATTCTTTTTTTTTTTTTTTTTTTTTTTTGCTTTGAAACAGGGGCTTCATGAGGTCCAAGCTGGTCTCATGTAGCCAGGGTTTGCCTTGTGTTAGTTCTGCGGGCAAAAGCAAGCACACACTAGCAAGGCCACGCATGGTGTTTATTTAAGAGAAAAGTCCCAGGCGGGTAAAGAGACAAAAGAGCAGAACAGAAGTCAAGAAACAGAGAAGAGAAGGACCGGGCACGCGCTTGCAGTGCTTTTAGTGAAGGGGCGAGCATGGTTATGCGTCATGGGTCCAGGGAGGTGCTTCACAGTATGCATCATGAGTCCAGACAAGTGCTTCCGGGTCCAGCCATGGTCCAGGGAGGTGCTTCTATACTCAGTGCTGCAGGGTTTACGTAGCCACGCCCAGGGGCATGCCTCCGTGCAAGGTGCTTCCCATCTGAGCCAGTAGGCTCAGCTAGGGAATGCCAGGAATCCTTACACCTTGTTCTCCTCTCTTCTGGGT
The DNA here is from genome assembly GCA_004025045.1 of Sigmodon hispidus. NCBI lineage: Eukaryota > Metazoa > Chordata > Mammalia > Rodentia > Cricetidae > Sigmodon > Sigmodon hispidus. The sequence goes on along the minus strand of PVIH01011776.1, from coordinate 11,104 downwards.
GTTGTTTGTTCCAGTATCCTTTTGTGTCTGGAGATAATCGTTCCTTCCTAAGAACACAGATGTTTCTGCTGGTTCCTGAGAAGCCTGTTGTCTACGGGCCTGTGCCCTGATTAGATAAAACAGGTCGATTAGGGAGGAGGTAATAGGGTCTCAATAGAATGAAGTATGAAATCTGTTTGTGGGATCCAGATGCAGGAAGTGATGTGAGCTCCGTTTTATTATTCGGATGCACAAGCAAAGGACCCAGTTAGGGAAGAGGACTGCGGGTGGCAGGGCTGTGGGCACTGTGTGCACAGGTTTACCCTTGTTAGATGTTCTCCTCACCTAGGTCCCTCCATATTTGGTCTCAGTGGCTCCAGACAACATAGTGACTCAGTCATTCCTGAGACCTATCTTTTTTATTATTTTATTTATTTTATGTGAATTGGTGTTTTGCCTGCATGTATAACTGTGTAAGAATGTCAGATCTTGGAATTACAGACAGTTGTTAGCTGCCATGTGGATACTGGGAATTGTCCTTCGGAAGAACAAACAGTGCTCTTAACCACCACTGAGCCATTTCTCCAGCCCCTGAGACCTATCTTAGACACCCATTGGGTGCTCAACTCTCCGTTCACATACATGAATTTGATGCCCATTAAGTCTAAAGAAGCTCATAGTACATTTCTTTTTCATTTAAGGCCCACTTGTAAAGGTGGCCTTTATGTTGCTGACATTGGGAGAGTGAAGACAATCTGGAGCCACAGAGGACTGGCATCTGGCTCCTATGAAGTCAAATGTGCCAACGACATCTGTCTTTTCCCCCCATGCTGACTTTGGTCATAGGAAAGTTCTTTTTGCATTTGCAAGTGACATAATTTTTTTCTTAAAAAAAGAATCTATGAAGGTTTCCAATTCTAAAATTCTGTGATTATATGATTCTAAATTAATTTAGGAAAGTAGGCAGACAGTTTTGAATGTGTTTCCATGGACACTGGATGTTGTGTTGAGGTGTCTGCTTAGTCAGATTTGTTACCATCTGTCATCAGAGAATTACTGGATTTTGGTCTGAGGGCAACTCAAGGCACTAACAGGCATCTGCTGTCCTAATATTCAGCTGAAATATTAGGATGTCCTAGCAGCTTAGCATGGCTGTCCGACAACGTGCTTGGTAGGCAATGTATGGCATACAAAACAAAACAAAACAAAACCCACACAAATAAATTTTTACTTATAATAGCTAAAAAATAATTTTTTTAAGCATAGCTCTATTCAGTATGATTTGCTTTAGGATATACTTATACTTGAAACATTATCTAACATTAATACACTCATTGTTCAAATTAACTGGAGATGTGTGTGTGTGTGTGTGTGTAGCAAATTGAACAACCCTAGGCAGCACCATTTTATAATCTGTGACCTTGTGAATGTTTGTTGTATGATGAGAAACTTTTTGGTCAACTCTGTTGGATCCCTCCATTCCAAGGCCCTACTCAGAGGCGTTGCTAATTATAACCCAAGCATGATGAATCTTAATATTTGTAGGACTTTAATGCTTGTTTTCCAACTGCTAATGAAATGACAGTCCTTTCATTAAAATGACCATAAATATAATGTATATCTTAATTATTAGTCAGTTACTTATGATTTTTGAAAGGCAAATTAAAAAATATTTTGTGAAGTTTGAGTTTATAATTTATGAATTCTTCTTGGCTTTTTTTCATCTGATAAAACAGATATGTAATTTAGTGGGGCTGAGACCTGTTAACTGAACTACATACACCAGCATCTGTCCCCCAAATGGTGTTCTGCACTTCATCTTTGGTTCTCATTAGCTTTGGGATATTTATAACTATGCTCATTCATCATTTCTTCTTTTAAGATCTAGTGTCTGTGTGATAAAGAGGGAAAATTTTATACAGCCCTGTGCCTTTGCAAAATTTATAGGCTTTTGGTGATTGAAGGTATGCACTGAAGTACTGCATGGGAGACATGAAAGATTTGCCAAGTCCTTGAGGTAATTAGGAATTCCCCATTTTGGCTTTTGCTACATTTAGTGATGAGGACAAGAATCTTGAGTACAAATTTAATATTTTCATGATAGTAGTTGACATTCAAAGACAGGGTCTAGAATCTTTATTTTTTTAAAACCTACTTCCGGCCTCAGAATTTCTCCACTGATGTTCAGCATCAGTGCTGTCTAAGGCAGACCACAAAGTGTGTGCTTCGACCTGTCAAGTCTGAAGGATGATGGGCCATGGGTGGTATAGTTTTGTTTTGTTTTTTTTATTTCTTCTTTGCCTTTGCTGGTGTCAGTGGTCTGATGGTTCTTCTGGTGGCAGGGTAGGGTGTCATCTGTGTTCATGATGGTCACTCATGGTCTTGATTCGTTCATTTTGTAACTATTCTGTTGAAGACATCCTAGTGGTTGATTTTAATCTATAGATTGGAAATGCAGCTGAGGACAACACATATGGTCCTTGGTTTCATGGGACACCTGGTCCTAAGAGTGAGTGATAGCCATAACCAAGAAAAGAACTATTTCCATACAAACATTTCAGATACTCGAAAGTGCTATAAAGTCAACAAAGGCAGTAGAATATCTGGCCCAGTTGCTAGGCATGTACCTTAGAAGGCCCTTCTAAACCAGGACTTTCATTTTGAGACCTGCAGTGTATGGAAAAGCCATCTGTGGGAAATGGCCTACCCTGAGTCTCTTTGCCAGTGTGGACAAGAGGAGACTAGATGGGGGTGTGGCAGTGGAATCCACTTAAATTCTTTTGTGCAGAAGACCAAGATGTTTGAATCTCACCATGGAAGGGGTTTTAAAAACCTCCCTCCTCCATCCACAGATGAATTTCAACAGTTGTTCATTACAGGTCACAAACATTGTGGTGAAGGTGGACAGGAGACGTGGGTGTGTCAGGACACACGTGTGCTTGCTCAGGTGGAGGTCAGGGGGAACTCACCTGGGATCTATAACACGAGCCATTTGATGAGCTTTCCCCAGTGATCAGAAAGAGGAAGGGTTAGAGAGATAGTTTAGTAAATCAAGGTACTTGCCACCAAGGCTGATCACCCAAGTTTGGATCCTTGGAACCCACGTGGTGGGAGGAGAAAACTACTTCCCTCAAGTTGACCTCTGAGGAAATGATTCTTTATGTGCATGTGTGCGTACACGCACACCATAAATAAATGACTGTATTTTAAGAATTAAACTCAAGTAAGAAGAAGAGGTAAGAGTTCACATTCTTAGTGGTGTTTAGGAGCTGACTGGTTCCTTCAGGTCAGCATGGCAGCTTTGCTATTATTCCACACTTGATACTCTCTGGCTTTCAGGGGGTGCCACACTGTGAGGCTGGTTTTGTTTTCAGGTCGTGTCAGGAACTCAAGAGCTGGAAGTGGCCTTAGGGCATCTGCAGTCTCCCAGGGGACCCCCACCTTTCTCTTTTCAGATGACATGGTACTTGAAGGAGAGATGGGTCCCTCTGCATGTGTAGCCCCATCTGCCCCTCAGGGTAAGCTTTCTAGCTTTCACCTCACAGCACAGAGGGAAAGCCGTTAGCTATCCTAGCAAGATGTATTGAGTCAGTGGGCATGATCACTCAAGGTCAGGTAGGGATTGGCATCCGGGACTAGGGTACACATTGGGAGGGTGATATGTCAGAACATCTCTTGATGGCCCTCTGATTGGAAGCACTGCTGATGAGAAGCACCCCTTTATTACATTGTATCCTCCTTGAGGAAAGGGGCCGGGTTTTGTCTGTTCTTGAATACTTTTGTACTATGAAAAAATACATATAACAATCAACTTATGAAGAGGTATCTTGGCTCAAAGTCTGGGAAGTTTCAGTCCACTGTTGCTTGAGGTAAGCCGTACTAACCAGAACAGCATGTGGTAAACAAGGCTCTTTCTCCTCATGACTCATGAGAGAGACAGAAAGAAGGAGCAGTGAGCCCGCAATCCTTCTCAGTGCATAAATACCTTCAAACCTTCCCCTAGGCTTCGCCTCCTAAAGTATCTACCACTTCCCTGTAGTGCCGAGCCGAGATTAACCCTTTAAAATGTAGGTGTTTGGAGCCAATCCAGACCCAAACTATAATACCTTCATCCCTTGCAAAGCTTTCTGAAACTGGAAGAAAGACAAGAATATGGTCATCTTAAATGTAACAAGGATCTCACCACTGACAAAACAAAACAAACAAATAAAAAAACCGAAACAGACAACAGAAGCTGCCTCTTGGAGTTGCAATGATACACCATTAAGAATGTTATTTTCTGTCCTTGGCTTGTTTGTTTTCAAGCCTGGCTTGAATCCTGGCTCTGACACGGGTTAACTGACCTTGAGCATTGTTGTGGTGGTTCTGTCAGGGAAGATTCTCGGAACCTGTGGGAGACAAGGCCTGGCTTATGGATGTGTCATTGGAGGCTTGCTGTTAAGGCTACAGCCCAGTCTCACCTATGGTCCTGTTCTCTGCTTTCCGGTCCACAAACAGTGTCATGCTCCTGTTGCTATGGGCTACCCTGCTGCTGCCTCCATGCCTTCACTATCATGATGACCTACTGCCCCTAAGCTGTTCCCACCAGATAGTGTCACAGCACTGAGAAAAATAACCAGTACAAACAGGCTTGCCTCATCTGAAGGCCCTGATTTCTACATCAACACAAATAAGGGTGATAGGGTTGTTTGTTATGGAGCCGGGCCTTATTTCAGGGCTGCCTAGACTCTAAAGCACTAAGTTACCTGATTATCACATCCCCAACAGCTTTATCTTTTCCCCTCCCTCCCTTCTTACCTCCCTCCATCCCTCTCTCCATCCCCCCTCACTCCTTTCTTCCTTCCTCCACTGCTCTTCGTTATATGTATTACACACAGGAAGCCAGGATTGTATTCTGTGATTTAGTTAAAATAAAATTTGTAAACTATTTGAGACCAACATGACAATTTTCAAGCTAGAGAGAGGTCATTGAGCATTTGTAATGAGGCATTATTTTACATATTCAGAATTAGAAGGACAGTTAAGGTTATGACGGAAAGAAAAGTAGCATAAAAATGGAATCTAATGGTTCCCTTAAGGTTTGTTTTTCCTTGTGGTTGATTCAGAAAAAAAAAAAAAAAAAAGAGGAAATTAAGAGTTCACTCATTTTATAGTCAGTTGGTTTCTCCAGATACCATGACTTGAGGAATCATGTTAGACATGTTTCCTGGTTCTGCTTTCCCAGTTCTGATGGGGCTGAGTCTCATGAGGGTGGGGACCACTAAGATGGGTTTTAGAATGATTTGGAAGGTAGATTAATGGGAAGTGATTTCTTATTCTTCCTCAGTAGATATTAATGGCTTTGGAAAACTTGCTTCAAAATCAGCAGCATCAGAAAACACTTTTACTTACTTTTTTTGTTTAATTAAAGAAAAATTTTCCACATATATGCCTTGAGGAAAGTAAGTGGTTATTTAAGTTTTCTTGAAAGAAACTAGGAAATTATACTTGCTTCAGTATAGCAAGGCAGTAGGAAAAGTGTTGCCCATACTTGCAAGGCTATAATATGAAAACTGTGTGTTTGCGAGGGTTGTAAAGTGTGTGTCACTTAAAGGCATCCTTAAGTTATGCATTCAGAAATTACCCTTAAGCATGGTGAACAGTATTAAGAAACTCTGTGAGACTGAAACATTCCATCATCCAGGGGAGATCCTTAAACAGGAAGGTAAACAACTCAAAGTAGCTCCTGGAAGTCCCTGAAACTGACCAGATTCACTGGGCCCCTCCCTGCCAGAGTCAGCAATAAAAGCTGCAAAGAAGACTTAGCCCTGCTCAGCAGAAGAGCACTCTTCAAAATCCAAGCTGTGAGAAGCACTAAAGCAACCGAGCTGCTTGTCGAAGTTTGACCAGTCACCTGGAAAGGATCCATTCCAACCTGTTGAGCTGCCTACAGGCTGCACAGTGTGCTTCAGGTTTTCCAGCTTTGTGAGCTGTCAACCATGCTGGGGTGGGCCTTGGTGAGTCATTTGAACCATTTCTGCCCCTGTAAGAAATCCCAGTAAAACTCATTGGTTCACCACACAGGTGGTAACTGCATTTGGGTCTGTGGGATCCCTATCAGGGGTAAGTAGACATGAAGTTGTGTGTTCCCTGGAAAAGTTTTGTCATACACCAGAAACCTAGTTTTCTTTGTTCAGTGAAAGTGACCCGGCTAAGAGACTAGCCAGATTCCAGCATCTCTAAAAAGTCCTGGAGTAGCTTAGCATTTCCATTAGGATACAGATGCCAGAGACTGGAGAGATGTCTGTCTGTCTGATGCTCTCTCTTTAGCTCATCCTCCTCAGGAGCTGAGTTTGCTTCCTTTAGAGTGGCATGGAGGGGAGGTACCCGCCGAACAGGCAAACCTACCTCTTTTGGTTAGTGGAAATTTCCATCCCGAGCTAAATAGACATTTCACCTCACTACAGCTTCCTCTCAATTTTTGTGATGGAGTTATTTTTAGTTGAGTTATCCTGTTTCTCCTCTTTGACCATGCTCTATTTGTTCCTTTTCTTTTAATATTAATTTAAATTAATATTAATTAATTTAATAATTATTAATTAATTCCCACAACTCTTTCTTAAACCTTTTCTATATTGAGAGATACTTTTATAATTTTTTTTTGTTTCTTTTTAGGAAAAGATAGGAGGAGCATCTGTTTTGTTTTGAAATCAGGTATTAGCTCTGCCCAAACTTAAGGAGCTTATTCCCAGGGTTAGACTCTCACATAGCATACCACAATTAAAATTTATTCCCTGGGCTGATTATTCTTTTATTCTCAGTGAACCTAAGGCTTCCTACTTTTTAGGTTCAATTTCAAATGAGAAGGCAGTAGTTGTGTGATTTTAACAGTTTTGAGTTATGTATATTGAGGCTATGCTTATAAATGACCTTCCTTACATCCTCCTGCACTGAAGCCCTGGGAAATAGGTTGTTATGTTTCATATTTTATCACTGATTGGGCAGGGCTAGCAATTTAAGCAATGTGGAATAAATGTATACTTTTGAGCATCTTGTAAACTTATTAGTGTCTTTAAATCTCTGTATACCCCAAGATAATCTAAAATTTGTCATTATTGTAGAAGTTGGACAATATTATTATAAAATTGTACAATAATTAATATATTAGTTTGTTTTTGCAGTATTTTATATACAGCAGGTTTGGGTGTTGACGGGTCCTGATGGAAAGTAGCAATGACTGTCACAGCACAACCTTTGGATTCTGTTCCATTATGGTGTGATGAGTAAATACAAGAGACTGATAAGGAAATGTGCCTTGGACTGTGGGGGTCACATGGCACATGAGTCAGGTCCTGAGTTTTCCTTTACTCTTGGATGAGCTTGCAAGTCACTCAGCTCTACCATATTTAGGGTGGTCATCTGTACAGTTGAAACAGTAGTTCAACAGGTGGCAGTGGTCCGATTAAATGGAAAATGTTTATGAATTGCTTTGAGCTGGACGCGTCATAAAAATTCCCTCAAATGGCGGCTCATAACAGTTGACGCAATTGTACACTAAGCTAGACAAGGTTACACAGTGCAAGTTCTGGGGCTGTTAGCAATAGAATCTCCTTTATGTACCTTTATCTCTGAATTTCTTGATTTGTATGATGGGGATATTTAAAAGAGGATTACAGTAAACCTTATGTGAAATGTAACATCTGAAAATATAGAGCATTAATTGATCTTTATAAATGCTGATGACCCATTCCTTTGGCTGATAGGCTTCTGGGACAAGGCTGCTTTAGGTTCCTAGAATTACTGGGGACTTATTTACACTGGCCATTAGTTTTCCTATCAGTTTGGCTCCAATCCCATATTTTCAGTGATTGACATATGCTTTCTGGGTCAAGACTGGGAATTAGATCTTTAAATACTTTGAGGATCTGACTCGTTTGATGGTGAGGATTAAAGTCTTTATATAGAGTTGAAAGTCTTTGGAAAATATTTTTCTTTTTTAAATTAATTTTAAGTTAGGATACAAAGTAATTGGTTTCCTTATGGCATTTTAATATGTATATATTATTATACCTTGTCTGTATCCTCCTTCACACCGCCCTCCCTCTCTGCTTCCATGTCACATGATAGGTGGTCCTTAACTCCATCTTCTTGGATATAGTCTGTGATGAAAACATTTCTGTGTATAAAAAAGAAGCCTTAAATGAACGTATTATGACATGGAACATGCCACTCTATAGTATTACCATGTGAGTTGGATATTTCCAGGTGTGATTGTTGCGAGTCAAAATTTGCTATTAGATCAGTGTTTTAAAATAATTAAAAAATATCATGACATTTTTAACTTTAAGAGAATTTTCTTTATTCTCCCTGTCTAATTCTGTATGAAGCATCATAGTTTGGAGTTGGTAATAGCCGCAGTAGTGTCTGGGCTGTGAATGTGCAGAACAGGTGAGCCACGCCAGATGGAAAATGGCTCTTTGCTTTCCCTGGAGATCCCCTGTTCACAGGTCTAGGTTTAGGTGCAAAGTCCCTTAATCATTTACTCAGCACTTCTGTTCTTCCTGTGGTCTGTTTATCTCTGTAGGCTGTTTGTATGTGCAGCCCTGGGTGAGAACAGTTATTCCAAAGATGGGGTCATCTTCCTCAGCTGCCTCATGGTTTGAGATGGCAAGAAAGGCTCTGCTGTGTATTGATATCTGCTTTTACAGTCTGAAGCTTTGTTCACTGGATTTTATATTCCACCGAGAAGAGTCTATAAACACCATAACAATTTCCTCTCTTTTCTCCCGGAGGGCTCCGCCTCCTGTGGCAGTCTTCAAGAGCTCATGCTTGGTCCCGGTACCTACAAGTTAAAATTTTCTTCTTAAATACTGTACCTGTGAAGGCAGCGTTATGTCTGCTTCTACCTTTGCTGCTTTTTCTGAGCCCATGGTTTCACTCAGTAGCCCAGACTGGCCTCAAGCTCAGCCTCGTTCCTCCTCAGCCTAAAGTGCTGAGATATTATAGGCCTGGGCCACCACACAGGGCTCTTTGGCATATTGGGAAAACTTGCTTTAAGTTCTTTTCCTGTAATTAGATTTGATTTATTTCTTACGGTGCTGCCTCCCTTCTTCCTGAAGCTATCCCAATCATCCCTGGAGGGACACTTGTGAAGTCTCTAAAACTCTATCATTATTAATCTCTATTATTATTATTATTATCAGTTCTGTTTGCTTTTCTGGCCTTTGTAGAACCACTGAAGAGATGGCAGAGCGATGTAGACTCCTGCTGACAACATGGCCCTGAAACAAATTACTGGGCCAAGATAGCTAAGCAAGGTTTGAAGGCACCTGATTCTAGCATATCTGGAACTTGATGTCCCTCCTGAGCAGGAAGCGAGATGTCCCATCTCCCATGGGGGCTGCACACAGGCAGCGTTTTCCTTAGTGAATTGAAGCACAGCATCACTTCCTAGAATAAGCAGGTATTAAAGTTCCTTCAGTGAAAGAATTCTTGTTTCTCGGGGGAGTGAAGATAAAAGGTGCCTTTCATCTAGAGGTGTTAGCCATATCTCATGGGAGCTTATTCCTTCCCATGCAGCCTGTTTACATAGAGATCCCAGGCTTAGGGATCCAGATTTCAGCAAAGGAAATTTTGGCTCTTTTCTTTCTGTCTTTCATTCCCAGGGTTATGCTAATAGGTACCCCATCAGCATTATTTTCAGTAAGTGGGCTCCAGAGCACCCACTTACTAGCTGGGAGACTTTGGGGGAGGTCATATTGCATTCTAATCTAGTAGTTCTTAGTGTAAGAATGAAGGTGTCATATCTAGCTTTCCTGTGCAGGTCACATGATTATTACGAGGAGAATAGATGAAATGCTTCATGCTGTCACTGAGGGAACATTTAATGCTCACAAAGAGGGCTTTGCCAGGTGTGGAGACAGACAAGGAGGGTAAAAATAAGCGTCTCCAAGCTAAGAAAATACTATTATACCTGTTAAGTTGTCAGCATGGAAACACCTAGAATAATGAAGCATTTGTTCAGGGGTCATGTGGAATATGATTTATGCTGAAATAGACAGGATGCAAATGAGAAAATAGCATGGTATGGTGGGTTACTACTTCCAGGAGGTGTGGAAAAAACCTTCCAGCAGAGGTAATGTTAGAGCTGGGCCTTTCTGTTGACAAAACTTCTTGGAAAAGCTGATACGTTGCCTTTACTTTCTGTACAGTGGTTGGCTGTCTCCAGTCTGTGCTCTGGCATCACTTGCTCACTTTTGACTTAGCATTCATCCTAACAAAAGTCACTTTATAGGTGTGCTTACAAATGCTCTGAAAGCAGGCTTGTTCTCACATGTCACTTTCTGGATGTACACTTTTATAATGAAAAATCTATTTACTTTTCTGGGTCAGTTTTGGCCCAGACTACTGCTCTATAAATCAAAGCTTGCCTTGTTTTAGACATGGTATATATTTCTAATGACAGGATAATTACAATACACAGGGACCCACTTAATGCTTTAGAAAGTTTTTGATATAAATGTTGGAGGAAAATTTATTCCTTAGGGGATAGACAAGAGAAAGATTAAAGGCATGAGGTAGGTTTTCCGAAGAGGGAGGGTGGGTGCATTGAGTGTGTCATGTGGGGTCAATGGTGAGAGTGACAGTGTCTGTCATCTGCAACCTTGAGTCACTTTGTTATTTCATGTTAACAGTTACATTGATGCGGTCAATGGCTAAGTGTGGATTTTTGCAAGATAAAGAAATGTGATTTAACTGTTTCTTTATCTGTTTACAAGATAAAGATAGTTATTTCTTGAGTTGACGTAGTAGAGAGTGCTCTGGAAGAAAGCACAGATATTTCTGATTCTGAACTGATTTAATGGCAGACTTTCTTTAAAAAATATTCAGGACATGCTTGAAATTTCCTATTGAAATAAAAGTAAAAGATTCTAAGGTTTTGTTGTTGCCCTGTGTGTGTGTGTGTGTGTGTGTGTGTGTGTGTGTGTGGTATATGTGGTCTGATCTGTGTGTGTGGTATGATTTCTGTGTGTGTGAGTGTGTGTGGTATGGTCTGTGTGTATGTGTGTGTTTGTGTGTGTGTGTGTGTGTGTGTGTATGTGTGTCCTCCCCAGCACTGGGATTACAAGTTTGTGCTGCCCTTCTC
>PVIH01011775.1:23530-67384 GCA_004025045.1 Sigmodon hispidus | reverse complement strand
AAAAAAAAAAAAAAAAAAAAAAAAAAAAAAAAAAAAAAAAAAAAAAAAAAAAAAAAAAAAGTGTGTGCCACCACTGCCAGACAAATACATTTTTTAAAAAAAAAAATGAAAAACTTATTTATTTATTTATTTATTTATTTATTTATTTGCCTTGGTGTTTGCCTGGAACTGGGAACTGGAACTACAGACAGTTGTGAGCTGCCATCTGGGTGCTGGGAATAGAACCCCTGTCCTCTGAAAGAGCAGTCAGTGCTCTTTTTTTAATGTCTACTTTTATTTTATGTGAATTGGTGTTTTGCCTCCATGTATAACTGTGTAAGGGTGTCAGATCTTGGAATTACAGACAGTTGTTAGCTGCCATGTGGATGCTGGGAATCAAACTCAGGTCCTCTGGAAGAGCAGTTAGTGCTCTTAACCGCTGAGCCATCTCTCCAGCGCCAGATACATTCTATTCAATTTATTCTATGGGGTTTTCTTTTTAAAATTAATCCATTTACTTTTATGTATGTGTACTGTGGCCATGCTCATGATGGCCAGGAGAGGGCGCCAAATCCTCTGGAACTGGAGTTATGGACAGTTTCAAAGCATCACGTGGCTGCTAGGCATTGAACCCAGGCCCTCAAAAGAACAGCAAGACTCTTAACCACTGTGCCATCTTGCCAGTCCCTCTGTCATGGTTTTTAACTCAGTCTTTAAAAGTCCCTTGTGTTCTTCAGCACTGGGTGAGAAATGAAATCTGTTGTGTGATATTTTGATTTCACTCTGTGACGTGGGATGTCTTTCTGTATGCTGTGAATATCATTGGTTAATGAAGGAACTGTTTTGGTCTGTGGCAGGCATCTTAGAAGTAGGTGGGAAATAGGAACATAGATAGAGGGAAGGAGGGCGGCATGAGAGACATGATCCAGCTGCCCAAGAATCAAGTATAGTGGAGTACAGGTAAGCCATGGGCTGCGTGGCAAGACAGATTAATAGAAACGGGTTGATTAAGCTGCTGGACCTAGCTAGCAATAAGCCTGAGTCATAGGCTGGACAGTTTGTAATTACTATAAGCATCTGAGTCATTTTAGGGGGCTAAGCAACTGTGGGCAGGTCCTAACCTTAGGCTGGACAGCTCAGAAACTTCTTACTACAATTCTGCAAATAAAGCAAGCTTGCTTTGAGTCAGAGGGCAGAGCTGGCTACTAGCTGATCAAAAGTAACCATAGAGGTTTGGAGGACTATGGACAGATAGGAGACAGGAAATAGTCAGGCAGGGATGAGAGAGAATCTCAGCTCCTTATTGGAAGACACAGAAGAGACAGGAAGTCACTGATGGCTGCTCTGCTGCTTTGCTCATCTTTTAGGTTCGACTCCTGATTTTTTTATTGATAAAGAATAATTAGATAAACGCTTCAGAAGTCCTGAGTAACCACACGTATTTAGGAGCTAACAGACTATTTTGGCATTTGTCAGCTGAAGCACTGAAACTGTGAAGAGGTGGATTGTTGTAAAATAACAAAGCCAAAGCTATCCCTGGCTATTTGCAGCCCCACACCCTCTCATACGTATAGTTTTTGGTCTTGGAATGTTGAGTATTGGATCCAGGGCATCATGAAAGCCTCATCCCAGCCCTTAGTCCTTTGGGGTGTGTGTGTGTGTGTGTGTGTGTGTGTGTGTGTGTGTGTGTGTGTGTGTGTGTGTGTGTGTGTGTGTAGGTGCAGGTGCCCATGGAGTCCAGAGGGATTGGAGGGATCTCTTGGAACTGGAGTTACAGCTGGTTGTGATCCCTCTGAAGGGGTGCTGGGAATGCAGCAGGCAAGCATCATCATGTTACTTAAATAATTTGCAATGATCATGCATTTATAAGAACGATACACTGTGTTTTCTTCTTCTATGATACTGGGGATGAGTGCTAGGTGGGTACTCTACCGCTGCATTATTTCCCCTTTTCTTGAGCCGGGGTTCCTCTCCTGCTGTGCTCACCTTGCTTCTTGCTCCCCACACCAGGCCTGGCTGGCTCCCTCCTGGCAGAGACTCAAGCAGGGTCTTTCACCTTCGGTACATGCCTCGCTGTACCTGTTCTTGGTTGTGCTAACCAGCTCCACCCTGCTATGCATGTTCCTCGGGATGCCTTGGGGGTCTCAAGTCTGTTTCTAGAGAAGGTGAAGCCTGAGATGCAACAGGACAGCAGAGACAGAGAAGCAGCTGAGTCCTCACCTCCCGGGCTGCAGCCCCACCTATGCTGTTCTGGAAGTGCAGACACCTATAACCCTTGCTAGTCAGCCAAGATAGCCACACAGCTGACCTCCAGCTTCAATGGCAGACTCTATCTACTGGGGCTGGAGAGAGGATAGCTCAGTGGTTAAGAGCACCACTCTTCCAGAGGACCCTAGTTCAATTCCCAGCACCCACATGGCAGCTAACAAAGGTCTGTAACGCTAGTTCCAAAGGCTTTTTCTGATCCTGCAGACACTGCACCCACATGGTACACAGACATTCATGGAAGCAAAATGCATAAGCAATAATGTGGAGAATAACTAAAAGAGACACATGATATCAACCTCTTGCTTTGATGGACATGTGCATACATGTGCACTCACACTCTTGTGCATATGTCCATTCATACACTAACATACATACACATACACCACCCTGAGACACACTCACAGGAATATAACAAATCTAAAGCATGTATTAATCTAGGCATGGTGACAAAGGAGGCATAAGAAGGAAGATCCGGGCTTTAGGGCCATCTTTGGCTACATAGTGATTTAAAGGTCAGCCTGGGCTACACAGACCCTTTCTTAGAAAAAAAATAAAAGGAAAGAGATTGTTGAGGAGATAGCTCACTCTAAAACTGGATGCTTCTCATTTCAGCACTAGGGAGGCAGAGATGGGTGCTGGTGGCAGCCAGTCTAGCCTGTTTGGTGAGCTCCGGGCCAATGAGAGACCCTGTGGTAGATGGCATTCCTGAGAACGAAGTCCAAGAGTGTCTTCTGGCCTTAACATCCCAAGAGTGACATACACACGCACATACACCACACTTTTAAGAATAATTTTAATTAGTTATATGTGGTTGAGAGAGAGACCGAGGCCTGAGCACTCTGCTGAGTTTAGGGCTAACCTGTGCTATGTAGAGAGGCGGCTCCATGGGGAAGGGCTCTTGGTGCCTTACTTACCTGAGTTCAGTTTTGGAAGCTGATTTGGCGGGGAGAGAACCGACTCTCCTGAGCTGACCTCTGACCTCCGTGTGTGCTCCATGGCACGCACAAACATGAACATAAAACATACAGAGAGAGGAGGATGGGAAGGAAGAGGGGAATGGGTCCCATAGCATCTGCTGTTTTCTTCCTTTCCTTTAATGCTAATTTATCTATTTCTTTTTAAATTTTCTCTCTTTTTTTTGGTTTGGGGCTTTTTTATTTTTAAATTTTATTCATTTTTAAAAAGTTATGTGTACGGGCATTTTGTTTTTAAGTATGTCTGTGCACCATGTACATGCAGTTCCCAAAGAGACCAAGAAATGGTGTCAGATCCCCTGAAACTGCAGTTACAGATGGTTGTGAACCATCATGTGGGTGCTGAGATCAATCCTGGGTCCTCTGAAAGAGCAACCAGGACTCTTAACCTCTGAGCCATTTCTCCAGCCCTGCATCTTGTATTCTTTTTTTAAAAAAAAAAAAAATTATTTACTATTAAGTATACAGAAGAGGGCACCAGATGTCATTATAGATGGTTGTGAGCCACCATGTGGTTGTTGGGAATTGAACTCAGGTCCTCTGGAAGAACAGTCAGTGCTCTTAACCTCTGAGCCATCTTACCAGCCCTGCATCTTGTATTCTTATATTATGAAAATCATTTTGGTCATTTAGACTACCCAGAATTTCCAGAAACACTTGGAATACCCATGATAGTTTTGAATTATGAGCAGAGCAAGGGTCAGAAATGTTCTATCTAGTCTAGATAGCCAGTGTTCTGAGATTTTCAGTGACTATTTCAGCTCTTTTACCTTAGTATGAGAAAGGCAACCATGATAATGTTAGCAAGTATATAGGACTGTCCCAATAAAACTTTATTTACAGAAATATGTGGAAGTTAGATTTGGCCCTCTGGCTCTGGTTTGTCCAGCCTTGATCTAGAATAGAATAAGCTTCCAGTGCTTGTAGTATCTAGAAAAGCTGGTGTTATCAAACCCATCTTAGCCAGGCTCTTCCTAGAAGAAGAAAGAGGGTTTATTTCTTTTTTAAAAAAAATATTGATCTTACTCTCCATTAGTGTTCACATTGCTGTGACAAAATTCCTGATAAAGACATTGTAAAGCAGGAAAGGTTTATTTTGGTTCAAAGTTTCAGAGTTCAATCCGTGGCTTCTTGGCCTCATGGATGTGGTCAGAACATCAGTGGCATCAGGACTATGTCGAAGGGGAAGTCTTTCTTTCATGGCAGACAGAGGCAGGCATACAGAAGTCACAGGGAGCAGTCAGGCACAATACATGTCCCCAAGCACACAGCCCCAGTGACCTACATCTTCCAGCCTGTCCACAATTTCACCACTGCCCAACAGTCTTAACTTTTGTTTTATTTTTTCAAATAGGATTTCTTTGTGTAGCCCTGGCCATTCTGGAACTCACTCTGTAGACCAAGCTGGTCTTGAACTCAGAGATATGTCTGTTTCTGCCTCCTAAGTGCTGAGATTAAAGACTTGTGCCAGCAAGCATCACTACCACCACCTGGCTCAATAGTCTAATTTTGTTTTTGAGACTGGATCTCACTGGTTGGCCTGATTGGTCTTCAACTCACAGAGATCTTCTTGCCTCTGCCTCCTGAGTGCTAGGATTAGAGATGTGTGCCATCATACTGGGCTTATTAATAGTCTATTCTGAACCCATCAATGGACTAAGCCATTCAGTAGGTAAAAGTCCTCACGGAGGTACACTTTACTAAACCCAGCCATCTCTCAATCCAATCAGGTTGACAGTCAAGATTAGCCATCACTCATTCCCCGTTTGAACTCCACGGCTACCATAATTCTTAACTGCGCCTGACAAGCTCCGCCCAAAGCCCAATCTGTACCTCATTATAGCCAGAAGTTTCTGCCCTGTCCAGCCTGAGGTCCAGATCTGCAGTCCTGCAGCTGCTTAGCCCCAAATAATCACACAAAAGCTTATATTAATTACAAGCTGTTTTGCTTATGGCTCAGGCTCATTACTTGCTAGCTTTTTCAATTTAACCCATTTTCATTAATCCACGTATTGCCACGTGGCTTGTGGCTCACCTGTGTTTCTTTACATTTTACTTCCTTGGGTGGCAGCACACAGCATCTCTAACTCTACCCTCCTTCCCCTTTATCTATGCTTGGATTTCCGGCTTGCTTTCAAGATGCCTCGCCATAGGCCAAAACAGTTCCTTTATTAACCAATGGTATTCACGGCATACAGAAAGACAATCTACATTGCCTCAGCCATGATCTCTTGCAGCACATCCAGGGTGGAGAGAGGCAACAGCGAAGTCTTTCTTACCACCCTCCCTGCACCCCACCCTGAGAGAAACTGGGAGAGAACTGAATGGACTAGGTTCACTGGGCACAGCCATCTCCCTGACTCCTGGACCAAGGCACCCAGACACCACCAGGCTCCTTAACTTGTGCCTATGCTTCCCCACACATGCTTGTTCCTAGGGAACTGGAGACAGACGTCAGCTCCTTCTACAGCCTCTAACTGCTCTGTCCATCATGTCCCAGCACTGGTGAACATACGTTGCCTATTGAGCAAGTACTTTTCTTCCTCTGCTGTGGAAAAAAAGTCTGATTCTGCTTGGCTTACAGACTCCAGTCTCCAGAGTGATATTTCTCAGGGGCAGCACTGTGCTTGTTAGGGAGGATGAGGCCCCAGTCATGTCCTGGGTCTTCCTTTGGCTCCACCCCACTGCCAGGTCCTCTGGATTCTAGGGGTAACTACCAGGTGGCTGTCCTGGTCACTAAGAGAAACTTCCTCCCTGAAAGCAGCCTTAGAAACTCATCCTAGTTGGTCAGGAAGGTACAGGCCTGTGAGTCCATCATTCCTGCTGTAGCAGAAGGATTTCAAGTTCGAAGCCAGCCTGGGCTACAGGTGAACCATGCCAAAAATAAAACAACAACAAAGAAGCATCTCCTCCCGGTGGCCTTGTTCTTCTTAACTCAATCTTCCACCAACTCCTTTCTCTGTCTTCTCCACCAGGGTGCTGTTATATGTTCAGCCCTGAGGGGTTTGTCAAAATGAGGCAAAAGCTTGAGTCTGGACAGGGTGGACACTGTAGGCTGTAAATAAAACTCTACTCACTTATTGGGAAGGGACTCCTAGCACGTACCCAAAGCCAGTCCCCTGCCTGCCCAGAAACTGATCATATGCCATCGACCGGGAGGCAATCATGCACATGTCTTTTTACCACCCTCCAACCCAAGCAGGGAGATGCTGCTATTTAGTTTTAAAAATAGAACACCCAGGCTGGACTTTTATGGTCTTGTGAAGAATACTGCTCTTGCCCTCCCACACCTGGTCTCTGCCCCTGCCTGGCCCCATCCAGCAGCCTGCATCAGCTTTGCACAAGTTCTCAGGGTCTCTTAGCAGAAATGTAGGACCAGGCAGATTTATGCATTTGGCCTTGGCTGAGGCCTTCTGCAATGGCTCCTAGCCATAGCCCAGCTGTTCTCCCACAGCCCATGCAGCTCAGACTGGGACGTTCTGTGTCTTCTACCCCAGCTTGATGAGTCACCCCCTCAACATCCTTTCTCAGGAAGCCCTGGTCAGCCCTATGGAGGAGAAGACCCAGTCCCTTCCAGCCTGTTCAAGCCTTCACTCAACTCATGGTCACCCCGTTGGGACTCTAGTCAGCCTCAGCGGGAAGGCTGTTCTGCTATGTCTAGACCTCGGGAGCAAATCTGAAACTACACTTGACTTGGATAGCTCAACTCATTATGTGTGCTTTGTCCTCCAATTATTTCTTTAAGGCAAAGGACAAGTGTCACCAAAGCTTTAGTAAATTTTTAGCACCCTTTACCAGGACTTGGGGTAAGCCTGGAATGTCAATGTCTGTGGAGAGAAGTCAACCAATGAAGCCCCAGTCGATGCCAATCTAGCATGGCATAGAAAGCATGCTAAAGCCCACCTTGATTGGTATTTCCTTGAGGTGAAGTTTCTAACATAACAGAAATAAACACCGTGGTTTGTCATCCCACCAGAAAGATACACCTGCCTCGTTTTAGGCCCTTCAAGGAGATAGCTGAGTGCATCGATGTTCTTTGTAGGTAGGGCTGTGAGTGGCTGCCTCACTGAGTGAAAGCAGAGATGCCTTTGGGATAAAATAATCTCCCCCTAGACAGCTGGGACTAGCTAAATTGCCCTGGAATGTAAGCCATGTAAGTGTGATGACTTTATCTCTGGACAGAGCTCATGTTTTAAAAAAGTATGAAAGGGTGCGGGGCCCTGATGGGGAAACGTAGTGATGCGGGGGTAGCTGGAAAGACCATAATCCAGGGACGAGGATCTTAAACTCTTCTTTCTCTTTGATACTGGATAAGCATCTTGCAGGGTAATTTAAAACAAAAAACAAACAAACAAAAACCCACAAAAAACAAAACATTATTTCATTCCATTCTTCAGTTCCGCTCTGGCATTGTGATCTTGTGACCTAGACGTGTTCACACTTACTGCTACCAAACACCCTTCATATTCCATAATATGCCCATGAGCACCTGGGGCTACTGCCACCCTAGCCTCCCCCACCTCTATCAAAAGAGTAATTTTTGTCTTCTTACTATGTGAAGAGGCCCGGGGAAGAAAGGGGAGGGTGATTGCCTAACTTGACTTTGAACCACGTCAAACACTTAGCTCTTTCATTTCCTGTTGCTACCGTAGAAGTACCAGGAATGTCCCCTCCTAAGAGCCAAAGGTGAAGATCTTTATCCTGGGTTCCCCGGGAACTCTGCACCATTGACATCATCATTGCTTTTTCTGCCTGCCGGAAGTCGTCAAGCCTGAACTTGAAAGTTGAGCCTGACTCAGTTTGAAAGGCTGAGGTCAAGGGGGAAAGATGTAGAGGTGGTAAAATCTCAAGGTCCTTAAGTGAGAGTCCTAGTCTAAGAATGTGCTGGTCCTTTGTCGCCAAGAGCTGGAGATACTGGATCGGCGAGATGGAGAATATCTGTGGCTACAGTGACTTGGGACCCCATCTCTTCATCCCTGGTTCTTTGGCTGGCATCAAGGGCTGTAGTGGAGTCAAGGCCAGAGCATCCCAAGCCTCCTGCATAAAGACGAGATCTCATGGGCCACTTCTGACAAGACATAAGTAAGATAGGGAGTGATTAATACAGCTACTGTGGTCTCGAATAGCCCAGAACCATCTGGCATCTCCTGTTTGACATGTCCCCTGATAGCACAGCTTTAAATGGTCTCTCTACTGCCTGGAGGAGGCACAGAAGGATCCCACTGAGGACAGTGAGGACCTTAGGAGGAGCAAGACTTGGTTGGGGGAGAGGTAGGCAGGTGTGCCCGACAGAGCAGTGTAAGAGGTAGAAGAGGGTGAGCACGGAGCCCTTCAGTTCACACCTTGCAAGGATTTCAAGGTCTTTCCATCAGGAACAAGGCGGTTTTAGAAAATGCAAGGTGAGTCAGTTTGGTTTGCCATATCCAGTGTAGGTAGGACTGAGCCCCTCACTCAAGTATCAAGGCTGAGAAATGGGTTTTCCCACTAGGCTTGGGCTTCGAGGAGCCAGTTCATGGACCCGGGATAGACTTGTCTGAGTGTAAGAGGCTTCAGAAACTGCCCATACTATGGGGTGGCAGGATTGGGAGAAGAGACAGGAGAGAAAAAAATTTTTAAAATATTAAAAAAATTTATAAAAAGAAAATGCGGGGCTGGAGAGATGGCTCAGCGGTTGAGAGCACCGTCTGCTCTTCCAGAGGACCTGGGTTCGATTCCCAGCACCCACATGGCAGCTAACAACTGTCTGTAGTTCCAGTTCCAGGCAAACACCAAGGCAAACAAATAAATAAATAAAGTTTTTAAAAAAAATAAAAAAATAAATAAAAAAAAAAAAAGAAAATGCAAGGATAGCTAGGTGGTGGTGGTGCAACCTTTAATCCCAGCACTCAGGACACAGAGGCAGAAGGATCTCTATGAGTTCGAGGCCAGCCTGGTCTACAAAGTAAATTCCAGAACAGCTAGGGCTACACACAAAGGAACCCACACAGAGAAACCTTGTCTCTAAAAATAAATAAATGAATAAATGAAAATGCAAAGATTACCCTGTTCAGAATCTATCCTGTCTATCATCCCCCCACCTCCTTGGGGGCTTAGTGACTCTCCACTAATCCATTAGAGTTCTAGACCTAGGATCCTCCTCCCCCCATCCCCTGTTCATTCACCAACATATTTATTTTTCACCTACTACTCATAAGGACTTTATAGTCATCACCATGTTATTGATAAGAACTTTGCTATGGGGGCTGGAGAGATGGCTCAGAGGTTAAGAGCACTGGCTGCTCTTCCAGAGGTCCTGAGTTCGATTCCCAGCAACCACATGGTGGCTCACGACCATCCATGATGAGATCTGGTGCCCACTTCTGGCAGGCAGTCAAACATACAGGCAGGCTGACCCCTATTTAATCTCAGAGGTTAGTGTTTCAGCTATGTTCTCAAGAAACCAAGACTTAAGTTTCAAGTTTCACCTCAGAAGAGCAGTATGTAGAAGAAAGAGATGATAAAAAGTAGCCCTCATATGGCTCAGAGGTTAAGAGCACTGACTGTTCTTCCAGAGGTTCTGAGTTCAATTCCCAGCAACCACATGGTGGTTCACAACCATCTATAATGAGATCTGGTACCCTCTTCTGTATACTGTATACATAATAAATAAATAAATCTTTAAAAAAAAGTAGCCATCATAAAAAAAAAATAAAGTCTACAGCTAAAGTATGTGGCTCAGTTGGTAGTGTGCTTCACCAGAATGATCCAAGTCCTGGGTTCAATCCCTGGCCTGGTGTAAACCAATCTGAGCACCCAGGACAGTGGAGGGAGGAGGAAAACCTCAAGGCCATCACTGGCTACATTTCGAGTTTGAGGCCAGCTTGGAATATATGACATCTTGTCTTTAAAAAAAAAAAAAAAGTGATTTCTTTAGAGAGCAAAGGTCTTCCTCTATGATACTGCAAGCTCTTTTTTGTTTTTAATTTTAAGACAGAGTCTTGCTACATTGCCAGACTGACCCAGAGCTTGTGATCCTTTACCCTCAATTTCCTGAGTACTGGGACTATGAGTATGACCACCATACCTGGCTCACAGCGTACTCTCTACACAGGTCCATGTGAAGCATCTTGGGGTCTTTGGTGGTGGCCGAGAGGGAGAGGTCTGTGACCAGACACCCGGATTCCAAGTGAACCCCTACCCTCCCCATTATGGTGTTTCTTCTGTAAATCTTCCTTTGGTTCTTCAGGATCAAGAGATAAGAATGCCTGAAGCTCTCACTCGGCATCAATCATAGTGCCTGTTACTGCTGTGTGGTTACTGTTAATTATCCCTCATTCCTAATTATCATTAACTTTACATTTCATTCATTTTGTACTCCAACAAGATGGCCAGCTCCTTCCTTGCTTCCCTCTTACACATTCTCAAGCCTGGGCTGAGGAAAACTGGTAACGGTTTCACTTGCTGCCTCTGGAAGCCCTCCGACCCACACTGCTCGCCTTCCTATCTGGAGCGCTGTGGTTTTAGGATGTTGTTTTCCCAGAGAGCAGATGTCTTTAGCAACAGCAGTCAGAGAGCAGAAAGACGGGCGATACGCAGGGGGATGAAGCTGCTTGGAGATGCAGGATTCTCCTGCTTCTGAGCCTTAGACCAGGAAGCGTGTCCTCTCTTCCCCCGACACCAAGAATCTCAGTGTTCCCTCCCTCTGAAGCAGTCACATGCCCAGTCACCTCTCCATTCCCAGAATCAACCTTGGTCCTCCTCCTGAGAGAACAAGAAGAAAACGACCCCAATTCCCCTCCCCAAGTCCCTGGGCCAGTGACCTACCTTGAGGGGGTGTAAGTACCGGAGTCCACGCAGGAAGGGTGGCCAGGCAGGACCAGGCAACTCGTGGCCGAGTGTTCGGGTGAGGTGGGCTATGTAGCTCGTGGCCAACACTAGCACATCCAACTTGGAAAGTTTCGTGTCGGGTGGTACCGCCGGCAGAGCAGCCTGCAGGGCCAAGAAGGCCTGGCGCAGTGTCCTCACCCGGGTCCGCTCTCGTGCCGCATTCTCAGGGCTGGCTTCACTCTGCAGAAGTGAAGTTAGGCTTCACCCTAACCCCTTGAGTGCATCCGACCCGGATTCCCATCTAACCCTGACTTCTTCTTACTGTTGATATCGTTGGGAAAGAGGTTCATGTAGCCCAGGCTGTACTTGAACTCCCAGTGTAGCCCCAGATGACCTGCTTCTACTTTCCAAGTGCTGGGATTTTTAGGGGTACAGTGCTGATATGTTGTGTATCAAATAAAGATTGTCTGAAGATCAGAGGACAGAGCCAGTCACAGAGTTAGCCAAAGAGGTGCAGTGGTGACACACACCTTTAATCCTAGCACTTGGGAGGCAGAGGCAGAGATCTGCCTGGATCTCTGTGAGTTCAAGGCCACACTGGCCTACATGAGATTAATCCAGTTCAATGAAAATATTTAAAACTAGTAGTTGCTTTTAAAAAGCAGATTCAATAATCGACCTTTTAATCTTATTATATCTATATTCCCCCCCTTTTTCCAGAGTAGATGCAATAATCTACCCTTTTGTTCTATGATACTTGTACACCGTGCCTGGTTGACCCTGACTCCTAAGGGTCCATTAATGCCATGTCATTTTCTGGAGCTAATGGGCCTGCCTCACTGGCTTTAAGCCTCATATTACAAATGAAGAAAGGCTTGAGCTGGGATCAGATGATAGGAAGTTAGAAACACTTGGCTCAGAACCCACGAGTCCCATGTTCACAGGAAGCATAGAGCCAATGTCCCAGCTTAGCTGACCTTTGACCCAACTAGGTACTAAGACAAAGAGGTTGTCATCGTAAAGAGGACAGGACTCTGCACCAAGGGTCAAAACGTACAGTCCTGGGCTGGGGATGCAGCTCAGTTGGTGGAATGTTTGCCTGGCGTGCATGAGGCCCAGGATTCAATCCCTACCATGGCATAAGCCAGGCATGTTAGCACATACTCCTGGCACTTGGAATGTGGAGGCAAAAAGATTAGAGTCCAAGTTCTAGGCTACAGAGGAAGTGTGAGGCCAGCTTGGGCTACTTGAGACAGACCCAAAATCTAACAAACAAATAAATATATAACAAAAAACTCAGTCTAAGTCCCCTGCTACAGACTTCTGTTCAGAGAAACTCTGGGCCTGAGTTTCTCGATAGATAATAGATCAACTCCCTGATCTGTGCTCTGACAGAGCGCTGACCTGTCCTGGCCACCTCTAGCATGGCACCATGAGTTTAAGAAGCTAGCATCCTCCTCTTGAGCAGAAGCATCAAATACTGATTGAGGTCCTGCCCTCAGAGGTGGTGTCTCACTCACTGCCCCCAAACCCTTCCTTCCCTGGACCCCTCCTCTAGTATAGAGTATCCTTACCCTGGCATGAGCTGTTCCCTTGGCTCTGGTCCCTCGAGGGGCAGAAGAGACTCTGCTCAGTCTGTGATTACTCCAGCTAGTGTCGTCCCATAGAGCCTGCCTCGTCCTGCTGAGGCGGTTTCTCTTCCTGTCAGTGCTTAGAAGCAATGATGCTTTAGCCTTAGTCTGGCCATACCCTGCTCTTGGCATTGCTGCTGCCCCTGTGGTCTCCTGTGACATGCCACTCTCTTGGGCTGTGGCCCCTAGAGGAGTCACACAGAGCATGAGGGAGCCCTTGGGCTCAAGCTAGCCTGGACAGGCTGGTCATCCAGCCAGCAGAGTCTGTATCTGAAGAAGCCAGCACCAACTCAATTCTTTTTACTCCTTGCTCTGGGAAAACTGCCCACCCGGCACAGCCCCCGCAAATAGCCTCCGCCTGCCTCCCATCCCAGCTGAGAGGTGGGGGTGCTGCATGCTGGGAGTGGCCAAGCCCTAGACCCAGGCTAGAAAGGCCGGGAGATGGGTAAGAAGAGAGTCCCCTTCAATGCCATGACTGACCCTAACAGAGTAATTCACTAATGGACCTACTGCTTCAGGTTTGGGGCTCAAGTCCATAGCTTGGGGCCTCTGTATCTCTAGCCCTTTCGTCAGAGACTGGCAGCCTATATCTGTCTCCCAATGATCTTTCTTCATCTCACCAGAAACATGTGACAAGGCGCTACTTCCCACTCCTCCAACATGCTTTCCAATTCCAAGTTGATGCTTTCTTCCCAAGCTTGATTCCAGGGGAATGGTGCCATCTTTAGAGCTCTGCCCTTTACTTATGAGGACATGAACCTGCCCCAGAACCAGCCTGTATTCCTGTTTGATTGGCAGGTCTACAACTTGCATAATATTCTAATAACCCTTTGATGTTCCTAACTCAGTATGTGCCCTGCACTTTATATAAATATCTTATTTATTCTCTGGAGCAACTATAAGGAAAAAGAAATTGTGTGTATGTACCTGTGTGCACCATGTATGTGGAGGCAAGAAATCAACTTCAAGTGTCTTTTTTTGGGTGCTGTCCACCTCACTTAAATTTTTTTAATATTTATTTTTATTTTATGTGAATTGGTGTTTTGCCTGCATGTATAACTGTGTAAGGGTGTCAGATCTTGGAATTACAGACAGTTGTTAGCTGCCATGTGGATGCTGGGAATCAAACTCAGGTCCTCCGGAAGAGCAGTCACTGCTCTTAACTGCTGAGCCATCTCTCCAGCCCAAATTTTTTAATTAAAATATAATCACATGACTTCCCCACATGTATTTTTAGATAGATTCTCTCACTGGGACCTGGGCTTGCTGACTAGGCTGGGCCAGTTGGCCAGTGATGCTCCAGAAAGTTGTTCAGAAAAAGAAAAAAGAAAGAAAAACTTGCTCCAGACGGGGTAAACTGCGATGTGGGAGATGAAATTACTTGACTGTTGTATTTTGTTTTGCTTAGTTTGTGATGTTATCACATGTTGGGTGACCAGGCTGGCCTCTGAACAAACAACCATCCTCATGCCTCAGCTCCCAAGTGCTTCTGGGATTACAGGACAATGTCAAATTTAGGAAGAAGTGGGGCTAGGGTTGCCGGTGAGATGAAGGGAAAGTTCTTAGCTTTTAGGGCAGTCTTCTTTTCTCAGAAAGGCCTTCTTCCAGAAGCATCTGTACAAGACTGGTTAGAAGCTGAGTCTAGGGGCTGGAGAGATGGCTCAGCGGTTAAGAGCACCGTCTGCTCTTCCAGAGGACCCGGGTCGATGCACCCACATGGCAGCTAACAACTGTCTGTAGTTCCAGTTCCAGGCAAACACCAAGGCAAAAATAAATAAATAAAGTTTAAAAAAAAAAGAAGAAGAAGAAGAAGAAGAAGCTGAGTCTAGCCAGAGTTGAGACTAGATTTACAGAGAATCCTTCCACAGCAGCCCTGAGCACTCAGGAATCTTTTCTCTCTGCAGGAATTTACCCATCAGGGAAGGAGAGAGGTCGTCCCACCTCAACTTTGCCAATCCTGGTAGCATCCACCGATTTTAGGGATACCACATAGGGAGAAAAAAGTATTAAAGGCACACTATAGCTGCATGGAAAGAGACTCTGTACCTAAGTTACCTAAGTATGTTCTCAGAGTTAGGTGGCCTGGACACCTCCAAAAGGCTTCTGTGTTGTCAGTGTTCAGTCCTTGGGAGGGACAAAGACATAGTCATGTGAACCTGAGGAGATGTGCAATGTGACAGTATTTGCTTAGAGGGCATGAGGCCTTCAGTATGATTCCCAGCATACACACACACACACACACACACACAAAGATAGAGGCACAGAGAGAGAGAGAGAGAGAGAGAGAACACACAGAGACAGACAGACAGACAGGCAGACAGAGAGAAAGACACAGAGAAAGAGACGGGGGTGGGGGGGGACACTTGAGAGGCTAAGACAAGATCATCTCAAGTTTGAGGCCAGCCTGGGCTACAGAGTGTGAGGCTCTGTTTAAAGAAAAGAAGGAAAGAAGGAAGGCAGGAAAGAGGAAGGAAGGAAGAAAGAGTAAGTAGATAATTTTTGAAGCCAGTTTGGGTTACACAGTGTGTTTCAGAACAGTCTAGTAGTCTCTTCCCCACAAATAAAGGAGGAGGAGGAAGAGGAGGACAGGGAAGGAGGAGGAGGAGGAGGAGGAAGAAGAAGAAGGAAAGAACAAGAAAGGACAGAAAGACAAAGAAAAATTACAGTGAGTAAGAGGATGAGTCCAATGGACAGAGTTGTGGTTCCCACGCCAGCAGGTTCAACGCCATTTCTAGCATCCCAATATCTTGTGCAAATATTCCTGCAGGCAGCAGAGAAGACACCAGAGCTCTCAGAGAGCTGGTCTTGCAGGACTTTGCATGCTGGACATCCTCTGAGGCTGGGCCTGGTTCTCTCTGCTGAGCTGGCATGATCTGGATGTATGAGTAGGCCTGGCACGTGTTCTTGGAGGATGTTCTTGGTGATAGCTTTGTCTCATCCATCCTTCAGCCTGCTGTCCAAGAGATAGACACAACAGGGCAGATTGTGCCATATTGCTCCCAATAGGATTCAAAGAAGATGCAAACAGCAGACAGGCAAGAACATGTGTATCTGGAAGTTATCCCATAGCAAACAGGGGATGGGGTGCTATTCCCCACTCCTAAAACATGCTTCTTCGGGTTGGTACTGGAACGCTGGGCTTCATGGCTTCTGCTGTGGCTTCTGGTGGGTGGCAGCAGGTTTACTTCTAAATTCTGCTCCAGCCCTGCATGACTAGCCCCCACGATAGTAGGTTGAACAATAAGAAGCTGTCACATTGCTCCATCTGCATGGAACGAACTCTCAGAGAGCGTGAAGACAAAATGATGCCAGACAAATGGCCCTCTGCGTCTGGTACGATAAACCCTTTGGCATTCTATTTATCACCAATGGGTTGTTGTTCAGTTGGGATGTGGTTCAGTGGGTTCAGCGCACATTTCTAATCCTGAAACATGAAAGTTCAGATGCCAATGCTACTATGGATTGAATTTGTCCCCCAAATTCTTAAGGCCTGGGTCAAAAAAGTCTTCTAGGACCTGAGAGATGGCTCAGTGGTTAAGGGCATTTACGGTCTGCTCTTCCAGGAGTCTTCAATTTACAGAATCCACATGGTGGCTCACAACACTCTATAACCATAATTTGATGCTTTCTTCTGGTCTGCAGGCATACGTGCAGGTTTATTCTGTTTTAGTTTGTGTCTGTGTGTGAGTATGTACTGTGAGTGCAGGTACTAGTGGAGGGCAAAGATCCCCTGGAACCAGAGTTACAGCAGGTTGTTGAGTTCCCCAGTGTGGGTGCTAGAAACCGAACTCTGATCCTCTGCAGAAACAGTGTGCTGGATAGTTTTAAGTCAACTTGGCACAAGCCATAGTCATCTGAGAGATAGGAACCTCACTTAAGAAAATCCCCGCCATAATGGCACTGGCGGCAGGTCCATCTACGGAGAGAAATTTGAGGATGAGAACTTCATCCTGAAGCACACAGGTCCTGTCATCTTGTCCATGGCAAATGCTGGACCAAACACAAACGGTTCCCAGTTTTTTATCTGCACCACCAAGGCTGAGTGGCTGAATGGCAAACATGTGGTCTTTGGGAAGGTGAAAGAAGGCATAAACATTGTGGAAGCCATGGAGCGTTTGGGGTCCAGAAATGGCAAGACCAGCAAGAAGATCACCATTTCCGACTGTGGACAACTCTAATCTGGTTGATGTGCAGGCTCCTTACCCACCAGACCATTCCTTCTGTAGCTCAGGAGAGCACCCCCACCCATCTGCTCGCAGTGCCCTGTAATCTCTGCTCTCACTGAAGTTCTTTGGGTTCCATAATCTCCTCATTCCCCTCCAAGTCTAGCTGGATTGCAGAGTTAAGTTTATGATTATGAATAAAAACTAAGTAAGAACTGTTAAAAAAAAAAAAAAAGAAAAGAAAAGAAAATCCCTCCGTAAGATTGTCTGTAGGCAAGCTTGGAAGGCCTTTTTTTAATGAGTGATTGATGGGGGAGGGTCCAGATCTTTGTGGGTGGGCCACCCCGGGGCTGGTGGGGTTGTATAAGAAAGCATGTTGAATAAGTCACAAGGAACAAGTCAGTAAGCAGCACCCCTCCATGACCTCTGTATCAGCTTCTGCCTCCAGGTTCCTGCCCTGATTTCTTTCAACCATGACCAGTGATGTGGAAATGTAAGCTAAATAAATAAATTCTCCTCAAGTTGCTTTTGGTCATAGTTTCTCCATAGCAATCAAGACCCTAAGACAGGAAGCAAGTCCCCTTATCCGCTGAGCCATCTCTCCAGGGCTCTGCTTGAGTGTTTTCATAAAAACTCTGTCTTGGGTGCACTCATGTGCTCTCTCTCCCCAATTCTCCACATGTACTCTGTCCCCTCCCCCCAGTTTTCACTATGCGATGGGACAATAAAAAAAGCTCTGGCTGGGCACGGTGGAGCATGTCTGTAAGTCCAGCACTCGGGAGGCAGAGGCAGGTGAATCTCTGTGAGTCTGAGGCCAGCCTGGTCTACAGAGCAAATTCCAGGGCATCCAGAACGACAGAGTAAAACCCTCTCTTGAAAAACAAACAAACAACAAAACACTAAGATTAGGCTCTTCTTCCTTCTGCTACTGTGGGCTATATATGTGATTTCTCAACATGTCTTCTCACAACAGTTTCAGAATCAAGTGATTTCTGGGTAAGAAGTGAAAGCAAAGCCAGCGGTTCATTAAAAGATTCTGATGAGCACTGGTAAGAAAATAGGTATCACTATGAGAGGTGACACTGGAGGATAGGCATGCTGGCTCTGTAAAGGTTCACACGTCATGGTACCATGGTTTACGTCGATTCTAAACCAACAGGGAATCCTATCAGGTACAGCTGAAAGCTTTTACCTCAGGAGATTTGGGCATGTTTGATTAAGAACCTGAGGTGGTGTTTATCTGTTCTACAAGAGTAAGTTGATTGGACTCAGCAATCGATATGTAGGAACTCTATGAAGGTGAAGAGGTGGAGAGTGATTACCAGCTCCTGAAAGCTGCCCTTTGACCACGGGCTGCATAGCACATGAA
Organism: Sigmodon hispidus; assembly: GCA_004025045.1. Classification (NCBI taxonomy): domain Eukaryota; kingdom Metazoa; phylum Chordata; class Mammalia; order Rodentia; family Cricetidae; genus Sigmodon; species Sigmodon hispidus. Next base: position 49,194 of record PVIH01011775.1, on the reverse strand, counting down.
CACCCCTCCTCCCTGGAAAGAGGGAGGAGACGGACAGGGTCGGGCTCTCTCGGTCAACTCCAATTAGCTTGGTCATCCATCCTCTCAATTATTTGCAGGTTTCAGAGTAGAACGTTTAAAAGAAATAGAACATGATGTTCTTAAGCCTGGAGTTGGAGGGAATCTGGGCGGGAGGTGTGTGTAGCAGATAATATCTACGACCGGAAATGACCAGTGAACTAAAACAATCGCATCACAACCTGGATGCCAAATGCTTGAAAGACTTTCCTTCACTTGCTCAACATTTTCCCCCCCAGACAGGGTTTCTCTGTGTAACTGCCCTGGTTGTCCTGGAACTCACTTTGTAAACCAGACTGGCCACGAAACTCACAGAGATGGACCTGCTGCCACCTCCTGATTGGCGTGCGTCACTACCACCTGCCGAGCCCAACAACATCTCACTAACAGTAAACATAAGAGAAGCAGGGGTCAGTGTGAACTGGAGTAGTGTGAACTGGAGTGTCCCTAGTCATTCTTTATCCTCACAGTGAGAAGTTCTATTTCCTCTGACGTTTCTAAAACCAAATGTGGGGTGTTTCCCTGCACAGCACCTCCAGTCCTCCAGACACCAACTGGGTGTCTAACAACTCAATGAAATTCTAGCACCATGTACTTGGAGAGGTTCACGTGGGATCCTGTAGATCAAAGGGGACAGGCCCCAAAAGATTATCAGATTATAGTTTTCAGTCCTGGGCTAAAAATAACTAAATAACTGTCTGTAAATGAGAAGTTCTCATGAATTCTCCTGTTGGCCTGATAAATCACCAGAGCAGCTCACAGAACTCAGACGTATACCTTTCTTAGACTATCTCTTTTGTCATAAAGGATAGAACCCAGGAATAGCCAAAGGGAGGCAAGGTAACCTGGAGGGTGAAGGGTGAGGGATGTGGAGCTTCCTGCCCTCTCTGGGCACAGCATCCATCCAGCACCTACACGAGACCACCAACCCAGAAGTGTCCTGAACCCTATTGTTTAGGGGGTTTATTTAAATGAAGATTTCGTCATATGGGCACAGTGATTACACTGTTGACCAGTGTGGTGGCTTAATTCACAGTCAGGTTCCTCTCTTTACCTCAAGGTCAGTAAACAGGGCTGAAATTTGCATCCTTCTGATACCTGGTTTGTCCTGAATATAAGCTCCCAACATATGGTGACTATGGGTCCACAGATAGACATCATGGTAGCATAAATTCATATATGGTTGGTGGGGCTCATTATGAATATCAAAAGGCAGCAATATTATAATATGAACAATCTTCATAACCCTAGAACATAAACACTTTCCAAAAGAACTCAAATTTTAGAGTATAACCAAAAAGGCCAGATTATCTCAGATTTTGTGGGTCTTTGTGCTGAAAGGCAAGTCTTGCCAGTCCTGATGGCAAGGCCTCTACCTCCATATTCCTTCTTAAAACTGATATGGCTGAAGTTCTGGCCATTTCTACTACAAGCCCATTTACGAGTACCCTTCTCCCACTGTGCATGTGTGTGTTCTGGGGAGAGGTATGGAAAAGAGGTCGGATTTCCCCTGTGTAACTCCAGTTCCAGGGGATCTGAGCCCCTCACACAGACATGCATGCAGACAAACACCAATCACATAGAACAGTTAATAAATAAACCATTTAATAAAAATAAAAAAGAAATTAGCTATGGGGCTGAAAAGATGCTCAGCGCTTAATGGCGCTTGCTGCTCCTGCAGATTAGAACTCAGATCCCAGCACCCAAACCAAGCAACTCACGACTGTATAAAACACTAGCTCTAGGGATCCAACACCCTCTTCAGATCTTCACACGCACATGCACGCATGACAAACACACAGACAGAAACACATACACCCAAACAAAATCATTTAAAGCAGCTATTAAAAATATAATATTCCAAGGATGAAAGGGTATGGAACACAGTTACTCTCCTCAGAAAGCAAGCCAAGGAAGAAGCTGGAAGGCTCAGCCCCCAGGGGAGGGATCATGAGCACAAGAGGCAGGTTTGTGGGTATGCATACAACAATTCTGTCTACTTGACCATTTTACCAAAACCGCCTTTGCATGGTCCTAGAGAGAGAGATCCAGCTGGGCAGTGGTGATGCACACCTTTAATTACAACACTCGGGAGGCAGGCAGAGACAGGTGGGTCTCTGTGAGTTGGAGGCTGGCCTAGTCTACAGAGCTAGTCTACGGCCTAGTCTACACAAAGAAACCATTTCTGGAAAAATCAAAGAACGAGAAGAGAAGAGGAAGGGAAAGGAGGAGAAAGATCCGAAGTACTGGGGAAGATGAGGACAGAATGTATGATGTCATTATCTGACCTCTGTGACATAGGCTTTTGATGCCAGAGAGAGCCGCTTCCAGAGAAGGAGGCCCTCAGCTCCCACGGGGGGCGGCAACGCCACCCCTTAGGCAAAGCCTTGGGCTCTTGGAGCCTTCTACCAGCTGACCCCACAGTTGCTGCCACTAAGTCTGATAATCATCTCAGCCAAGGCCAAGCTGAGCAACAGGCAACAAGAGGCCAGGGGAGCCAGCATGCTAGGAAATCAGGATGCTTACAAAATCTGTGTGTCAGGGTTAGAAGAGCAAAACCCTGTGCTGCAGAAGAGCTCCGGCTGAAAAAGGGCTGAGGGTAGTGCTCAGACTGGAATTCTGGGTCAGAGTCTGTTTGGGGTCAGAGGTTGGAGGCAGAGGGGGTAGACAGACTGACTGTTTTGTGACTCTGCTTTCTCTTCCAGGTCCCCTATTTGATGAAGTGTCTTTCGAAACAGCGGAAGGAATCCACATTGGTAAAACTCACTGCTCAATAGCCATCCCTTTCCGTAAGCCCTAAGCCGCCTGCCTCTCTTGACTCTGTACTTCCAAAGGGCTCTACTTCTTTACCCTCTCTAGAGCATCTGCTCAAAGGTGACAAACAGCCACTGTCATCTGAAGTCACATAACTTGGGCTGGTCTTGATTTCCTTGTGTCCCTGCTGGGATTACAAGCACTACATCAGCTGAACTACATCCAAAGATGTGCCGATCTTTGGGTTAGGGTGTTCATGAGTCCACACTGGAACTGAACACCCGAAGCAGAGTCTACAAGTGCACCAACCTTTCCAACATCGTGACCTCTGTCTTTTTCTCCGCAGGTCCTACGTTCTGTCTTCCTTCTGGCTCCACCCACATAGTTGCAGTTGTCCCTCGGCTCCCAAGGGACCGCTTTCATCCCCCGTTTCCGTACATCCCTAGCAAATGGCTAAGGAAAATTGAAGAGCCAAGCTTAGGTGCAGGCTCTGGACTGAGCACATCAGAATCAAGCTCAAGAGGCTCCGTATAGCCTTGGCCCGCTGCTGACGCCCCGCAGTGGCGGTCTTGATTACTAGCCACAGCCGGCCTCAGAGACCCCCCCACACACACACACACTGACTCTCTTAGGTCTCTAATCACTGGTCCAGTTGCCCCACCCACTTTTCTTTGATTCAAGGCAATGTTGCCTCAAAACAAGGACCAGGTGCTGCTACAGAACGCAGTGCCCCCAGGGTGTCCCCCCCAGGTCCTCTCACGGTTTGTGGATTCTCCTCCACCCAACTTAGCATCTTTCCCTCTCCGTCCATCCCTCGCTCCTTCCCATCTTCCTCTGCCACCTCCCTCGCAAGCCTATTTCGCCTTCTCTTCTCCTGCGCAGCCCCGCTCTCCTGGGCATCACTTCTCCTCCGACTCCAACTCTGACTTTGTCCCTCTGCCATACTCTTCCTCTCTCCCAAGTTCCCCCAGTTTCTTTCAGCAAAACCCTAACTATCTCCCTTCTCCACACTCATCATCTCCTCCCAACTACCAGCTCTGCCTCTCGCCCCCCCTAAGCCGCTCCTCTTCTCTCTCCCAGCTACAAAATTCCTCTCCTCCTCCTCACCCTTGCCAGGCTCCTTCCCACCGCCAGGACGTGCATAGTTCCCCGGTCACGTCCCCCAGCCCCAGCTCAGCTCGCGGAGGAGGAATCCCCAGTAACAAACAAACATGGCAGTGGCCTCAGTCCGCAAACACCAAGTCCCCTGGGGGAGCAGGGGGATGCGTGGCAAGCAAGGTGGACCCTGCAGAATTCAAGGACCCAGGGGCCCTCGCCCAAGCCCTAGTGGCCCATGTGGGGCACCGCAGAATTGCCCGAGACCTGCAGCTACTGTTTCTGCAGCGCCTGTGGCTAGGCACAAACGGCCAGGCCCCAGTCGTGGAGTACCCCATTTGTCTAGTATGCCTCCAGCCCCGAACCCCTTCGTGCCCCACCCCCAAGTACAAGACTGGGCCACGACTGCTTGCCTTCCCTCAACTACTGCCCTGTGGTCAGGGCCAGAAATCTGGGCCTCTTCGCATAGGCATTGGCTTCGGCCTCCGCTTGCCTCGGGGACAGGCCAAGGCCTTGCATCTGCTACCGGAAAAAAATCGGCAGGAAGCAAGGCCCCAGGGAGAGGTCCCCCGGAGCCAAACGCCTGCAAGCCAGGCACCAGCAGATCAAGTGAGAGGCACCCTCTCCCAAGCAGGGAGCCTCAGGTCTACAGGCCTCCAAGCACCAAAACCCAGCCAGTGTTTCAGGCCTCCACTTCAGGCACCAAGAAGGGCCACTGCCTCCTCAAATCTCAGACCTTCTGCCCCTGTGTCTCAAGAATCTATTCTCCAAAAGTTGCCATCTTAATTCCAGAGCAGCGGAGACCCTCCGGAACACCCCCTCCAAATTCCACCCTCCCTGCCAAGACTTCTCAGACCTTGGGAAGCCAAAGAAACACCTTGAAGGGCTGGCTGGCTGGAGGCCAGGTGTGTTCTCCTGCCCTGAACCCTGGGAGTCCCTTATGGAGTCTGCTCTCCCCTAGTTGAAGAGGACCAGAGGGGACCCAAGGCCCCATTCAGCCTTCAGTGTATCCAATAAAGCCTAACCCTGAGAATCTGGTGTTTGGGTGCTACTGTGCCTACAGGATGAAATGGCTAAGGATAAGGCCAGTCCTCACCAAGGCTGGAGGAAAAGAAATGTCACGGACAGCAAGACCCATATACCTTTAGAGACCTCTCTTGCTTTAGAGACCTCTGCAAGGCCCTTGTCAGGTTTAATTCAAGTCTGTGGACAGATAGGTATGAGGCACAGAACACAAGACACCTGTCAGGGAGCAACTGCCACCCATAACTTCTCTGTTCCACAACTGGGTGTCAAGCCGTGAGAAAAGGGACCAATTGGCTGCGGAGGATGCTGTCAAAGTGAGGAGTGATTTCTTCATATTAGGCTATTAGGAAGCGGTGAATCTGCCTTAAAGCCAGTTTCAGAGTCCTTGCCCTCACTGTCTTGGGAGAAATCACTTCCCCTTCCCGTGTCTACGACGAGTCCATGCATCTCTCCTGAAGTGGGGACCGTCCCAGCTCGAGAACTTTTTAATTTAAGGCTCGCTGATCTTCAGTAATCTCTTCCAGCCCCACACAAAGATGGCAGAGGCGCCGTCAGCCTGGGCTAGGAACCGGATCCGATGCCAGGGTTCCGTGGCAGCGTATCCCGCTAGTGCTGACGCGGACTGGCGTCCTGCGCTTGCGCGGAGAGAGGCCCGGGAGCGCAGCGCATGCGCGTTGCGCGTCTGCGAGCCCCAGTCCGACAGTGGCAGGACCGTCGCTCGGAGACCGGCGGTGGTTGGAGGGGTAGCAAGCCCGCGGAGCTGGGGTGTCCTCAGCCTTCCCGGCCACCGCGGTACCAAGTTCGGCAGCAGTCCAAGGCGAGGCGCGGCATGTCGTGGGTTCTGTGGGGCTGGCAGTGAACGCGCGTGCGGGATGGGCCGGCGCCGGGGTGTGGAGCTGTACCGGGCCCCGTTCCCGTTGTACGCGCTCCGGGTGGACCCCAAGACCGGGCTGCTCATCGCTGCGGGCGGAGGAGGCGCCGCCAAGACCGGGATAAAGAATGGCGTGGTGAGAACGCAGGGCTGCTGGCAGCAGGTCATGCCGTGGCCGAAGACGATGCCGGGGTGTTGGGGATTGTAGGGGTGGGCCGTACCCCTGCATTAGGCCCTGCCCGTTTCTAGTGGGGAAACCTGGCGTAGACCCCTGGGTACTGGTTTCAGCTGAGAAGAGTGGTTGAGGCATCCAAAAACAGATGGAAAGCTGGGCAGTCTGTGAAGGTGGGGCTGCCCACTCCCTCAGGACCACTGAGCTGGTCCAGGACTCTTATCCCGGCCTTTTCCAGGAAGGCACTTTGTCTTGTCTGCCTTCAAGCAGCTCGACCTTCCTTTCTTTCTGTAAACTGGACCTAGTAACTGAACCCGTGCTTGCTGTACCGTTTGGGGAGCTCCAGTAAGCAAATAAAGCGCTAACATCAACAAAGCCCATGAGCTAGAGGTGCGGGAAGCAAAGGAGTACGACTAAGACCAGGACTCGATGTGACTTCCGGGCTCGCCTGAACTTTGCTCACCTTGGTTTCCTCCCAGCACTTTCTGCAGCTAGAGCAAATCAATGGGTGCCTGAGCGCCTCCTTGCTGTACTCTCATGACACAGAGACACGGGCCACTATGAACTTGGCACTGGCTGGTGACATCCTTGCTGCTGGACAAGATGCCCAATGTCAGCTTCTGCGTTTCCAGGTACATCAGCAGAAGAGCACTAAAGCAGAGAAGCCAGGTGAGGAGCTTTGGAAAATCACACTAACCTTGGTCTTTAAAGAAGAGCGACTAGATGGGGCGGGGCGTCGTAGTAGCACCCAACACTTTGTGTACTGTCAGTAGAGAAAGACCTGTATTAATTAATACAGAAGCCTGGATTCAGCTAGGTTATGGTGTGCAATATCAGTGCTTAGGAGTGATACTTATTTAAGAGGATATTTAAGACTAGGCTGGGGTATGTAGCAAGTCCCTGTCTTAAAAACAAACTAACAGAAACCACAAAAGTCTGGATCCTGGCAATTTGTTTGTGTTGCAGGTTCCAAGGAGCAGGGACCTCGAAAAAGGAAGGGAGCAGCTCCGGCAGAAAAGAAATCAGGAGAGGAAGCTCACCATGAAGGGGCTGAACTCAGAGTAAAGAATTTGGAGGCCGTACAGACAGACTTCAGCACTGACCCGCTGCAGAAGGTTGTACGCTTCAACCCTGATAATACCCTGCTTGCTACCGGAGGGACTGATGGCCATGTTCGTGTCTGGAAGGTATGGCTTGGGGGCTTATGGGTGATGAATGTCAGTTGTAATAACACCAGAATTTTGAGAATCTGAATATGCATTCTGGGAAAGTTGTGAGTGGCCATTAGGATGGGAGAGATGGAGATCATAGAGTTCTTCTTACTATATCTGGTCTGAACCTCGATTCTGGCTTGGCTGTAGGTACCTAGCCTGGAGAAAGTACTGGATTTCAAAGCACATGAAGGGGAGATTGGAGATTTGACTTTTGGTCCTGATGGCAAGGTAAGGAGGTGGGGATGTGGGATACTGGTGCAGAAGGGGGAGGCTCTTAAGCTGCTTGCCTAGTGAGTAGATGTCCTAACTGGCCACCATTGGAATCTTTACTCCTGCCCAGCTGGTTACTGTGGGCTGGGACTTTAAGGCCTCCGTGTGGCAGAAGGATCAGTTAGTGGCACAGCTGCATTGGCAAGAGAATGGACCCACCTCTTCTAATACACCGTACCGCTACCAGGCCTGCAGGTGTGAAGCTCACGGAGGGTGACTAAAAGAGAGACACTTGGGCTGGAGTGGGGACCTGGGAAGAGACTGGAGGGAGCTGGGGAATGACTGTAGCCTTGGTGGAGATGGTTTCAAGTGTGACCAGGGTACAGGAAGGCGCAAACCTGAGGGCTAGAGGGAACTGAGAAGTCTTCTGCCTGGCCTCTAGATTTGGGAAGGTTCCAGATCAGCCCGGTGGGCTGCGACTCTTCACAGTGCAGATCCCCCACAAGCGTCTGCGTCCACCCTCACCCTGCTACCTCACAGCCTGGGACAGTTCCACCTTCTTGTCGCTTCGAACCAGGTCCTGTGGCCATGAAGTCATCTCCTGCCTCAGTGTCAGGTGTGAAATGTTACTGCTTTGCTGGAAAGGAGGGTATTTGAGGGAGCACAGGAAGTGAGTCCTGACTTTGTGTCCTGAGGACCACTGGTGGGCTAGAGGGTTTCTGGACAAGCTTCTAGAACAATGGATACTTTGTTGTATGTTACAGTGAATCTGGTACCTTCCTAGGCCTAGGCACGGTCACTGGCTCTGTCGCCATCTACATAGCTTTCTCTCTCCAGGTAATGGGTAGAGGTTGGCACAACCCTATGGGAGGGCTACAGGCTTGCTCTGCCTTGAACATACAGAAAGGAATCTGGCCCTGTCCATAGGGGAAGCCTGCTGGGGTTGTGGAACATGTTTCCGGAAAAGGAACCTCCAACTAGGCTTTCCTCACTCGTTGTCTCCTCCTCCAGCGCCTCTATTATGTGAAGGAGGCCCATGGCATTGTGGTGACAGATGTAACCTTTCTACCCGAGAAGGGCTGTGGTCCACAGCTTCTCGGGCCCCATGAAACTGCTCTTTTCTCTGTGTCTGTGGATAGCCGTTGCCAGCTGCACCTGCTGCCCTCACGGCGTGAGTCACTGTTACGTTGTGTGTGTCGGGACCCACTTCGTCTTTAGTAATAGCCAAAACTGACCCTTGGGAAATGGACTGTTCTTATCCACCTGTCTGCCTCTCCTTGAATGAAAGGGATTAAGGGTCCTGGTCACGAAGCTCTGAGGCTCCTTTGTTGACTTTCTCCCCTTGTCTCACCCTCAGGGAGTGTTCCTGTATGGCTTCTGCTCCTGATGTGTGTCGGCCTTATTATTGTGACCATCCTGCTGCTCCAGAGTGCCTTTCCAGGTTTTCTTTAGCCTCCCTGACCAATGGCAATCAGGCTCGGACACTGCCACCTCCAAGAGCAGAATCACTGAGGTCCTCAGCTGAAGCTGCCATCGACCAGATTGATGGGTACTGCCTGTCCCTCAGCTGAAGCTTGCCTGTGGCCCCGTATCACTCTGGGTCTCGGGAGCCCTGCATTCATTACCTGTGGATCCATTTAGGACAGTGATCTGAAGCCCAGGACATACCACCTGTCTGTTCGCACTGCCTCCCAGGGTTCCAGAGCGGAGCTCTTCCTTCTCTAGAAATAATGTGAAGATGCCCAAGAGCCTGGAGGCATTGCCATCTTTCGTACAGAAACTGTAAACTCCTCCCCTTACAGCTATTACACAAGGTCCGTGGCTTTTGTTGAGACAAAGTCTGGGCTGGCACTTGCTGTTAGGGCAGGAAGGGGCTCAAAGGAAAATTCAGGTAGCAGTGGTCTGTGGGCTCAGCTGGGTAGCACCAAGCCAGCCAGGCCACATATGCAGTAAGCTCCTGGATGGTCTACTCCAGCCTGAGGACAGGGAAAGTGAACCTCAGCTCACTAGGCAGGGAGAGTTGATATTTAATAAACATAAGATTGACCCGAGACCCCAAGCAGCTTTCTTGTCAGCTCTTTCCATCTTCAGGAGGAGTGCATACCCCAAAGTCAGGCAGCTCCGCCGAGTGCTGGAAGATGGCTCGGGCATACTGATGCAGGACACGGTTCATGAAGCAGTGTTTCCAGGGCAACAACCCTTCCAGAAAGCCAATGTGACCACCCCGGGCTGTGATGAGCAGGGCAACACAGGGAGCCTTCTGAGCATCCTGCAGAGGGAAGGCTGGGAGGGAGTCAAAGAGGGTCAGGAAGCTGCCCTGTAATGAGAACCCAGGCTTACACCTCAGCTCCAGCCCACACCTGTGGTTCCCTATCCTTGGGGCCAAGGCTTCATTGTTGAAGCCACTCACCGTGCATCGGGGAGAAGGGGTCATCTGCTGCATTGAGGCAAAGAACCGGAGTGTGGATGGCATCTATCTTGGTTCTTGGGCTTGAGGCTTCGTAATAAGCTGCACAGTCTTTATACCCGAAAGCCACAGAAGTGTAGCGCTCATCCAGCTGGCGGATTGTGCGAGCCTGTGAGGTGGAGGTAATGGTAGGCTATGATATTAGAAAATAGACCAACACTGGGTTAGGGGGACAGTTGAAAAATACCTTTAATGCAAAGTCTACGTCCAACACCTTTTCAATCTGCTTTCGGTTTCTGGAAAAGAACACATGGTTTGTCTGGACTCCTGCCCCTAACCCAAAGCTCACAGCTTCTGTCTTCTTACCTCATCAAGAAAGCTCCATGTGGAACTAACCCAAGGTGCTGTCCTACCTGGCCACAAGCCGGCAGAGTCCAGCAGTGAGGGGCTGATTGAAGAGCAGTGAATTGAGCGGGGTCTCCAAAGAGTCAACGGTCTCAAAGGAATCCCAGCATGCAGACATGGTCAGCCCTGCTACCAACCCTCCAGCCTTCCCGGTCCGAGCCAGGTAGTTCAGCACCAGTATCCTGAGAACGGATGAAAAGGCCATGGCAAGTTGGCCTGAGTTGAATTGGGGCAGAAGAGAAGGAAAAGACACAAGATGAACAAGTAGGTCTTTGGAATAAAGCCAGGCAACCATTACCCTCCAAAAGAGATGCCCACGGCCAGCAGTGGAGCTTTGGAGTAACGGTGCTTTATATGCTTCACAGCTGTTTCTAGATCTTCAGTGTTGCTGGCACAGTACGCCCTGTGAGTCTGGGGGCAAATCGGGTCATTTGGCTAGGGACAGAGGCTCTTGCCAGAAGGCAAGCAAATGGAAGGCCTTTGAGGTAGTGCTGAAGGGTAGGGGAGTGGTTTCCACAGGGACCAGGTACAGGGCCAAGGAAGGAGGGTACTCACCAGCAGTTCTTCCCCTCGGCAGCCACGGTTATTAAATACAACAGGCCTGGGGCAACACAGGTACGTGAGCCAAACCCTCCCAAGAAACCCTCCTCTTTGCTAGTCTTCAGAAAGGCCCCTGCCAAAGAGTACTGTATCAGGGTCAGATCCACTTTTCCATTCCCAAGTTCTGTTCCCATCCTTACCTATAGCCATCTTTCAAAGCTTGGTCAACTAGGTGTAAGATGTATGGCTCCTGGCTACTGCCGCTGATGCCTGGAAGCAGCAGTACGATAGGCTGGGTTGTGGGGTCCGGGTAGTGACTGCTCTTAGGCTGTTCAGCCCAGTCAAGGAGGAACTGGCCTCCATCTGGGGTCTGGAGGACTTCACTGGGTTTTCAGAGAGAAGGGTATACAAAGATACTGTTAGGAATTGGACTTCAAGGGTCTGTCCTCTCGATTACCACAAGCTTTGCAGCTTGTCATGGATGTTATGTAAAAAAATGCTTTATATAAAACAGTAAGGCTGATCAGATAGAATGAACACATGAATATTACACTTGTGTAGGTGCTAAGTACAGTCTTTGCATATGCCCAATGTCACATGCTCAAGTCACACTTTAGGACAAAGATTGCCTTCATTTAAAGAGGTGGGTCAGTTTCCCTTGGAAACTGGCAGCTTCGTGTTCTGAGTGAGCATCCTCACCTCTGGTAAGAGACGTCAGGCTGAGACTGCAGGAGGACACGGAAGATAGTTTGCAGCCGTCCCTCAAAACACCACAGTGTAGGGTAGAAGGTCTCCACAGTGACTGGACAGTGCTGCTCCAGGAAGGCCAGAAACCGGGGCCCCGCCACCAGACGAGGCCTCTGTAACCACACAACACACTTGGTCTCTTTTCTTGTCCCAGACACTGGAGGGTAAGTGATCCTTCCCCAGAGCCCAGCCTTAAGGACCCTGTTTTGTCACAGTTAACGGACCCAGCATAACAGACTAGAATGGCCAGGCCACCTTAAATAATACAGTCATCTAGTGCCCCAGAGAACCCCAGTCCTAAAGTGTCACCTCCAGAACTGACCCTGAAGGGGGAACTCTTGCAGTTGGCTGGTATCCCTCAAGTCCACTTGTGGGAGAGCAGATAATAAAAACTGCTCTGTTGATCTGCCACAGTAAGGGCTGTGGTCCTCTGGTTGGTCAGTTGGAATTTGTGCCTTGCTTTTTTTTATGATTTGATTTGATTTTAATTATATGCCTTTGATTGTGGGTATGTGTACACAGGTGCAGAGCTTGCCTGTGGGGTCCAGAAGAGGGTGTCAGGCATTTGAGAGTGTTACAACATGGAGGCTGGAAAACAAACTGTGACCCGCAAGAGTAGCACATGCTCTTCAGGGCTGACGCATCTCCAGCCCAGGGTGGCTGGTCTTTTGAGACAAAGTTGTACTATGCTCAGGCTGACCTTGTACTCATCATAATCCTCCTGCCTCTGTGCTGGGCTTGTGTCACCATGCTCTGCTGGCTGGGATTCTTGACCAGGCAAAGAAATGTGAGCGCCATTCAGTCTGTGACCTTAACATTGCAGTTGAATTGTCCAAATGCAGCTCCCTAAAGCTTGCTCTGGTCAGTCTGGTTATTCCGCCACCCTACCATTCTTAGCCCACCACCCCTGTCTACATACATCTGCCTTCCTCTAGTGTGTATGCTCTGTGCTGAAGGGCACCTCACACCCTTGTGGAGCCCCAGTTTTTAGGCTATGCCATACAAGAGGCAGCATCCTAACATGAACAAGTATTTCCTTTCTTCATGCCAACTAGGGGAAAGGGGACAGAGATGGGATAATAGGGACAAATGGGGTCAGTGGGCATGAAGCCCTGGGTCTCAGCCTCTGCTCGGTTCTGCATACCCACACAGTAAATGAGAGGGCCTAGCCTCACAGACCTAAGATCAGAGAACTCCAACGTTAAAGACTGAAATTGAAAGGGCTGAGGCATAGTAGCTCTGTGGTAGGTCTTACATTCAATTTTCAGCATTGGGGAAGTAATTTATTTTTTATCATAAATGGAATTCTAATGTTAATTAGAAATACCTTTTTAAAAAAAAATCTGCAGTCCTGCTACTCAAAAGGCGCTAGGCAAATGACACAGTGAAGAGGCCCAGTTGACATTGTGACTTGGACCCTGGTCCTTAACCCCGGAATGGTGAAGTCACTGCTGTAATGCAGACTAATCCCAACCTTCTTTGATAAGATAGAAGTAAAGAAGTTCCTACTCTTATAGGTTAATTGATCTGCCCAAAGAGCAAACAAGGGCAAGGCAGAATTAATAGCTATAATATCAATAATAATAACTTGTAGGTAAAATTGTTGAATGTTCATTGCATTCTAGGTATTGTGCTAATAAGTAATTTTATTGTGATTTTAAAACATTTTTATTTTTTACTATTTATATTTCAGGTTTATTTTTATTTAATATGTGTGAGCACCTGTGTGAATATTTGGGCACCTCTTACATCCCTTCTGCCCCTGGAATCCAGAGAGGGTTACAGACAGTTGTGAACTGGAAGTGCCATGTAGGTGCTCGGGACTGAACCTGGGTGTCTGTCCTTCACCACTGAAATTCCTCTTTATTCCCTATCTACATTACTTTCATTTACCAGCGGCCCACAACAGTTAGTTCTCTGTTTTCGGAGACATGTATGAGCACAGGACCTTGCTGTGCTGCCTGTTACCCAGGATGGCTGAAAACTCTTGGGCTCATGTGATCTTCCTGTTTCAGCCTTCCTAGTGTCCTGGACTAAGCGTTTAATTCCTATAGATCTTTTTAAAAAGTTGACTCAGTGAGTTTCTTGTTAGATTCATTTACCTAAATAGGTTTTGATGAGATTAAAAAAAAAAAAAAAGTTAGCTTTCCTGAATATGTAGATTATGTATTTTATCTACATTTCAATTGAGAAAATATCCAAATTTATCAAAAACAACCTGTTAAGACTTCCTTAGCACGGTATACACAAAGAGTATAGAACTTGAAACGGGCTGAATGTGTAGGGGTAGAATCATCCATCTGTCTGTCCTACACTTGGCAAGAACCCCAGCCAGCCCTCAAGGGAAAGAAAGAAGGCTCCGCTAAGTGGATGGACTGGTGCCACCACCACACAGGCGTTCGTCCCTTTATTCTGTGCAGCTAGCGAACATAATCTGCATAGTTTAGTTAGGCCACCTGAAAGCAGAAAGCGCAGATCTCTGACACTTGAGGATACCCTCCACCACACCTTTATCCAAAGATCAGTCAACAATGCAGGGGGCGCATCCTTTCTGTGCTAAAAGACCCAAACTAGCAGGGGGAGATTCTGAGAATCTAAAGAGGCAGAACCGGCTCTCCAGGTCATAATAGCAAAATTCGCTTGGCACAGGAGAACCAACTCAAGCTTTCAAAAAGGGCTGGAGCCCAGGCTAAAGACTATCCCTAAATACACCCTAGTACCCCAAGCACACCAGCCAGAGCTCAGCCCTCACCCACCTGGGGCACACATGTCCAGTAGTAGCCCAAGTAGAGAGCAACGCCAAGAGCCAAGAGCAGAGAGACGGTGTCTGACCAGGTGCCGTCCTGCGGACTCAGGAAGGAACCCGGCATCTCGGTTATGTGAGGGTACTTCATTTCCCAAGCTCCCGGAGGCCTCTAGCTCCTGAACTTTGACTCTTCCGCTTGCGGTTTGTCGTGGACCCGCCTCTTGCACGCCATTGGCAAGCCTCTGCAGATCCCAGCCATCGTCGGCCCTGCCCACCGCCAGTCCCAAGGCGAGGGGCGGAGTTTGGCCGTCAGGCGAACCTCACAAACCCTAGGGGCTCTGACCCAGTCGCCCACGCCTCTCCACTCAGCCTGCTTCCCCTTGTTGGCGAAAAGCACTGCCGCCCCAGGGCAAGCAGCGCCCCCGCATCTGCCATCTCTGGAAGGCCAAGGCTGAATCAGGCAGCCTGGGAAGGTTCCGCTGCCACTCCTGTGAGAATATTCTGCTCAGTCACAGAATGCAGCCATTCACCGTGACCCTCACACACTGGGCACAAGCACTGCTTGAAAACAAATTGCTACATACTCAGGTTTCAGCCGCTTAGTGACGATATTCTACTCCCTCTGTCAAGTGTCTCTACATTGATACAGTCCCTGCCAACAGGAAGGGTGCAACAGATGATTTCTCATCAACTCTATTTTGGGCATTGGATGTAAGTGTCCCAGGCAACCCGACCTGTTTTCTTTGGGGTGTTTGAATAGAGACTGCGGGAGAATCTTGACTTCCCATTGTAGACCAGAATCATCCGCGATTTGCAATACTCCTGGTCTAGGGAGCAGCCAAGGCATGGATGGATATATCAATGTACGTAATGCAAAATCTCTGTATGAAATTTGAATGTTGAACTCTTAGGACAGGAAATGGTATAGGAAAAAGGAAGTACTCCCTGCTGCTGTGTGGGAGCAGGTGAGAATGATGCCCAAACTTCAATGGGGAAAGGCAGAAAAATGAACAGGAGTTTTCCAGGCAAGTGGGAGGCAAGAGTGCTTGCTAGCTCCAGAATAAGGAAAAGTCTGGAGCCTAAGGAGACGTGTGGCTGAGCGTGTGGGTGATCCAGGATCAGCTTCTGGAGGGCAGAGGAAACTCATCAAAAGGCCCAGGAAGAGAGCAAGCGGTCAGAGAGATAGGTTTTAAAGAACCCCTGGGGCTGCTTACAGAAGGAGGAGAAAGGCAGGAGCAAGGGGACCAATGGGCACTGTTAAGAGCCCTCCAGGCACAGAAAACAGGTGTCTGCCCTGTGGCACAGCCAGGGACAATGGAGGACGTCGGGACTCTCTGGTGTGGTGGAGGTGAGGCAGAGAAGGCATAGGGTGACTCTCAGGTTCCAGACGACACAGATACAGACACGTCTATCCCTAGGGTGGGGAGACCAGATGAGGGAAAGACTGGAAGAGGAAGATGATGCATCCAGATCCAGATGTGTTGTGCTACAGCGCTGGTACATGTTCTGTTTTCTTAGACTCTGTACCTTCCTATCTGCATCCATTAATGAGAAGCCCAAGCTAGCAGCTCAGATTGTGTACCTCTCCCCTGAAACCCAGAGCTCATTCTCACAAGCAACTAAGGACAGTCTCTATGTTCCAGAGCCCTCTTGAATGATTGAATCTGACTAATCCTAGCCCTGCCCCTAAGAAAACGACCATGGATGTGACGGCCCTTTGCTCCTCTCTGCCTTCCAAAGGACACTGGTGCTTTCCCCTTGGGATTGTGCATGGCTTGTCTTGCCTTTTATCTCCAAGGTAACTGAAGATCATTACACTTTTCTTGAAAAGCATTGACTCTTTAGGTGCCAGCACCCAGTCACAAAATCCAGAACCAGACCCAGGCACAAATAAATAGGATGTTCAATTCCTGAGGTCTGGACTTTGTAGACTAGAGTTAGAGATCTTGGAGTCACTTCCATTTAGTTGGGATGGATGGCTTTTGTGTCTTTTTTATTTTGCTTTTGAGACATGGTCTCACTGTGTATCTCTAACTGACCTAGTAACTGCTATGTAGACCAGGGTGGCCTTGAACTTGAAGTGATTCTCCTGTCTCTGCCTAAATGCAGGGCTTTATGAAGAACAGGTCATGACCAGACACTAAGCCCTGTTTGCATCTGATCTTGAACTTTCCACACCCCAAAACTGTGAGCAACAAAGTTTTATTGGTTGTAAGTTGCTCAGTGTAGGGCTGGCTAGGCTTATGGCTGAGAAGGCAGAGTGCTCTTGCAGGGGACCCAAGTTTGCTTCCCAGCGCCCATGTCAGGTGTCTCACACTGTCTGTAATTCTAGCTCCAGAGGATCTAATACCTTTCTTTATCCTCCTAAGGCACCTATACTCAGATGCACCCACAAACACACATGGACAAACACAGTAAAAAATAAATCTTTACAAATTGTCCAGTCTGTAGTGTTTTGTTATGGCATCACCATGTGATGATAGACACAGAGATCAGAGTTCCTATGGACACTGAAGATTACCAACCAACCCTCAGGAACCCCAAGGAAACCATCCTGGTGACATCTTAATTCTTGTGTCCAGACATTAAAAATCAACTCAACAGGAGCTGGAGAGATGGCTCAGTGGTTAAGAGTACTGACGGCTCTTCCAGAGGACCCTAGTTCAATTCCCAGCAACCACATAGTGGCTCACAACTCTGTAATTCCAGTTCCAGGGACCTGACCTATCTGGTTATGACCTGTTCTTCATAAATGATGCCATTTAGGCTGGGGAGGTGGCTCAGTGGTTAAGAGCACTGACTGTTCTTCCAGAGAACCTGAGTTCAATTCCGAGCATCCACATGGCAGCTCACAGCTGTCTGTGGTTCCCGGATCTGACACCCTCACACAGTTGTGCATGCATGCAGAACACCAGTTCACATAGAATAAAAAATAAATAAATAAATATTTTTAAAATGATGCCATTCATATGTGTTTACATGGTGGAAAGAACAGGAAGGCAGGACACCAAAAGGCGCAAACGATCCACAGCTTCTCCACGAGGGCGTTAATCCACATGCAGAGGCAGAACCCTTGACTTAGTCATATCCCAAAAGTCCCACCACTTAGCACCACAACAAGGGTAAGTCTCAAGACATTAATTGTGGGAGACACTTCAGGCCGGGCAGTGTATTCCTGTGTATGTTCAGATTTCCTCTTTAGCTATGGACAACAGTCATAGGGTGTTATATACTCCAGTATGATTTCATCTAAACTAATCACATCTGCCATTACCCAAATATGAGGGAATTCAGAAGTTCTGGGGATTACAGCTTTAACAGGTGAGCATTTGGAAAACAACCGAGTCTATGACTTACAGAATAATCTTTTTGTACACTGTGAAGATATGTCTTTGCCAAGGCACCTTTTGATTGGTTTAATAAACGAGCTGACTGGCCAAGTGTCTAGGCAGGAGGTATAGGCAGGACAGCAAGACACAGAGAATGCTGGGAAGAAGGGTGGAGTCTGGGGAGTCACTAGGGACTTGGAGAGAAGCAAGATGATCTTATCATACTGAAAAAAGGTACCGCCATGTGGAAGAGTGTAAATAAGGAATATGGGTGAATTAAAAATGTAAGAGCTAGTTAGTAACAAGCCTGAGCTATATCAGCTGAGTGTTTATAATCAATAAGTCGTCTCAGTGTAGTTATTGGGAGCAGCTGCTGGAACACTAACAATGATGAAAGTTATATGAACAGATAAGCAAATGGAGAGTGAGAAGGGAGAAGAAGAGAACTGAGACCAACTGACCAGAGAGGCATGGCAGAAACCAGCGGACATGCATGCAAGCCAACCTTGCCAAGCAGCGCCCCCTACAGGAAGGGTGGTCTAGGTGGCTTACGGCTGTGATAACTGCTGGCTGAGGTTCTCTGATGGAACTGAAGGAGGCTGAAGGATTCTGAGGAATGGGATTATTCAAAAAGTGAAATCTGTGGACAAGTGGGTGAGATGTCCCAGAACTTAGGTAGAAGGACTCACCACTGGGATAAACCTAGGTGCCACTCCATTTTGATCTTAAAGCTGTGGCCATAGTGCTGCACATTTGTGTTGGTCAACTACTGCTCCTGTGTCAATGGTTTCTCCTGACACAAAGCCCCATCTGCCTCTCCCTCACGTGGAACCTCTGCTCCTCCGTAATGTGCATGGCCACAGTGACACACTGACACTTCCCTGGAATCTCAGTTTGTTCCGATAGCTTGATACATCTACCCTGTTAACATCCATACCGTCACACTCGTAGATATTTGACCATTTATTGGCCACACTGCTCTCTATAGTGCAGGCTTCAATCACACTAACAGTAAGTCATATTCTATTCAGTCATAAACAAGTTTCTCAAATAAAGCCAGTGGCATCCACAGCATGCTCATAAGTAAAGACATTTCAAATGAACACCAGCCTCATATCCGTCCAGTTGTATCTATTTCTCTTACACACACACACACACACACACACACACACACACACACACACCAGTCTCACTATTCTGTGACTGCCTTATACAAACCAGACTCATCACTCTGACTCCAGTTTTTGAATACTTGCCTCATATATATCTTATGCCTCACCATCCGCCCACACAAACACCCTCACAAATCCTTTCCAGTCTGTCATACACATACTCCGCCTCACCAGCTTGTCACACTCAAAAACGCAAACCAGTCTGCCTCCATCTGGGTCACAGGCACTGAGGACCCCATCCATCTCCCAAAGACCCGCATGGAACAAGGCCAGGTGGAGGCGCTGCAAGACTGGTCTGGGCAGGGCGGGGCGGTGGCCCTCCCGCGGCTGTCACTCGCTCCGGACTCTGCCCGGGCCTGGGCGGCGGCTGCAGCCAGGAGGGCGACGTGGAAAGGCCACGTGGAGCCGCCCGGGGGAGGGCCGGCTGCGGGCAGCCGGTCGAGGGCGGTGCGGTGCCTATAGCGCGCACGAAGCCGGAGCCCCGGGTCGCGCGCAGCGCCACCGCCACCGCAGCAGGTGGGTCAGACTCCCGCAGGGGCTGGGGCCCAGCGGACGGTGGGGGTACCGGACTCCTTGGGGGTGAGGGTGGAGACTTTCTGCCTGCGGTCAGGATGCTGAGAGCGCAGTCCTCCGCATCCCCTGCAGCTTGGACTCGGCTGGGGTTGGTGGCCCTGGCCTCCAAGTACCATTGGGGAAGAGGTCATCCCTGAGAGCAGATAGAGGAAGGGTACAAAGTGCCCCCCGAGGCCCCTGGGTTTGGTGGCAGGTCCAACAGCCCTGGCAGTAGGGTTTCGAGTAGTCTAGCTAGGGTTCATCCTCATTTAGTTGATGGAGATGATTAAAAGGACGCTGTCATCCAACTGTAGGTGGCTGGTCTCTATTTAGCTCAGGTGCGCGCCCCCTAAAGCTGCAGTCATTTAGGGTTCCTCCACCCTAGACCCGGACACTAATGGGCTAAATCAAGGGAGATGACTAGATTCACATAACTTCTCCATGGTCAGTCTTGTTCAGAAATGACATGAATGCCCTTCATGATGCCGGCTCCTGTCCTGGAAAGGTTCAGGAGAGGCTTTATGGCTATTTGACAGGGATACTGTAAAAGAAATGTATCCCTGAGATGGAAAGCTGTACTATCTAAACCTCCAAAGACCCCCAGCCATATCGTGGGGCATCAGCTAGCCCTTGCTTAAACCTCTATTATCTCATTGTACTCTCCTGAAGTCGCTATGAAACATCCTCATCTTAATAATGAAGACCCCAGGGCTAAGAGAGGTTAAGACACCTGCCTGGACCACGTAACAGTGCAGGGGCAGGATCTGACCAAAGGTCCATCCTCAAGGCCAAAGTCTCCTCCTGTGAGCTAGGGCAAAGGCTTAAAGAAATTGGAGGCAGAAGTTGGTGGTTGTTGTGTGTATGGTTTGACTTGAATAACTTCACCGAATTATAGCACAACTGTTAACTAGCAGTTACGATGGCTTTCAAGTGTTTATTAAGGTAGTTACATTTATGCATGTTATAATTATAGGAAATGGCTAGGATTGTTTTTATTTTTCAAGCAATTGTCCAATGACCACTCTAGTTCTCTTACTTGCAAAGCTCTCACAAGGGCTTTAAAAGTGTGAACAGGTCATAGTATATCACCCTTATTACATCTCACGTGCAAGGTTGTCTTGATTCTCTTAAACAATGACTGAAAACATCGAGAGGATATTAGACTCCAAGTCTACATGCAGTGCTTGATAGATTGCAACAGAATGTAAGGTTATCAGGAGGGTCCAGGCTGAAGGCAGAACAGGTTTAGACAAAAACACTAAAAAAAAAAAAAATTAAAAATAAGAAAAATCTGGTATGCTGTTGTTTGAAGAAGTGCTTGCTCTAATGGAGGATGAGGTAAAGATGATGTGACACCTGACACCCAAGTGAGGACTCTGGACTGGGAGACAGACTGGGAGCTGTTAAGGTCTTGGAGCTGGAATTGCCGGGTGTGGTGGTGCACACCAGCAATCCCAGCACTTGGACCAGGAGTTCAGGGTTATCCTCAGCTACGTGATGAGTTGCAGGCCAGCCTGAGATACATAAGACTCTGTGAGATTTTTTAATTAATTGATTATTTGAAATAGGGTCTCTCGGTAACCCTAGGTGTTCTAGAATTCCCTTTGTAGACCAGGCTGGCCTGGAACTCACAGAGATCCACCTGTCTCTAAAGTAGTGAGATTAAAGGTGTATGTCAACACCCCTGGCATTTATTATTTTTATTCCATGTGTACAGTGCCCTCAGCGGATAAAGGAGACACCCGGCCCTCCAGGACTGGGTTGCAGATAGTTGTTAGCTAATGTGTGGGTGCTGGGAACTGAACCGGTGCTCTTAACAGCTGAGTCCTCTTTCCAGCCCCTGTTGTTTTGGTTTGGTTTTTGGAAACAGGATTTCTCTGTGTAGCCCTGGAACTTGCTTTGTGGACTAGGACCTGAGTTCAAACCCCACATCCCACAAGGTGGCATAAGAGAGCCAATTCTCAGAGTTGCCCTCTGCTGACCACAGACGCACCCTGGCACACACTGGCTGGCACTCATGTACACATAAGCACAGTAGTAAAATAAACAACAAACAATGGCTTTGGAGCAGTGGAGTTCTAGTAAAGGGGAACTCACTTGTTGTAGGTGTAAAGACAGTATCACAGGCTGGGGCAACAGTAAAAGGCTGACTATGTGTGAGAAGGAGAGCCCCTGAGTCCTTCAGAATTCCTCCAGGTCTTCAGAAGGGGCTCCATGCATGGCAAGTGTCTGCAGATGGTGGCAAGTGTCTGCAGATGGTGGCAAGTGTCTGCAGATGGTGGCAAGTGCCTGCAGATGATCTCAAGCTTCCCAGCATTAGGCCTGTACAGTTCAGGATGAAAGCTATCTCAGTACCTGCCTTTCTCCTGGGCAGATGAGATTATCACAGAAATGCTTTAGTATCAGTTAGGTTATAAGAACCCTCTGCAGGTTAAAAAGCAGTATATGACAGCCAGATATGGGGCATGCTTCTGTACTCTACACTTGGCAGGAGGCTACCAAGGGAGACCTGATTCATAAAAACAATCAGAGCTAGTTCTGGAGAGATGGCTTAAAGGCTAAAAACACTGACTGTTCTTCCAGAGGTCCTGAGTTCAGTTCCTGGCAAATACACGGTGACTCACAACCTCTTCTGGCATGCAGGCAGAACACTATATACATAAGTAAATAAATCTTTTTAAAATAAATGATTTATTTATTTTATTTTATGTGCATTGGTGGTTTGCTTGCATATATGTCTGTATGAAGGTCTTGGATCCTCTAGAAGTGGAGTGAGAGACAGTTGTGAGCTGCCACGTGGGTGCTGGGAACCCGGGTTCTCTGAAAGAAAAGTCAGCACTATTAACCACTGAGCCATTTCTCTAGCCCTGTAAATAAATCTTTCAAAAAGAACAAACAACAATAAAACCCAGCTAGGTGTGGTGGTACATGGTCTATAATCTCTGTTCTTAGGAGGCTGAGATGAGGATTTCAGTGAGTTTAAGGCAAATCTGAGTTGTATGAGTTCAAAGCCAACCTGGATTGCATACCCAGGTTGCAAACCTGGACTCATTAATTGGCTAAACTCCCTTGTTTCATAAAACCAACCAATGAAAACAACTTAGTATCTTCAGATGATAACTTTAACTTTACCCTGGATGCCATCTAGGCAAGGTAATGGAGACTTTCTTCTATTTATACTGTGAGCTAGGCCAGCTGTAAGGCTCACAATTAGAAATGGAAGATTTACTCTCGATTGTCTGGCTGAAAGGGAGCTGGCTCCCACGAACTCTATCCCTAGGTAGTCTGTTAGGAGTCTGGGAGGAGATAGAGAAAGGCAGAGACACTTCCTGGACCTGGCAGCCCATCACTAAGTCCAAACATATAAGAAGTGAATTAGACTCTAGGTTTAGTGGGAAGAAAAGGCAAAACAAATCGAAGACATGGACCAGCGAGACAGACGGTAAAGTTTGACGTTAGTCTGATCCTCCACATCTACACTGGCACACATGTCCACAGTCATATTTTTGGGTCCCCTGCGGTCAGCCTAATAATAAGTGAATTGATTAGTGGGTGGAAGGTACTTCCTGCTGGGTCCAGATGCCCCCTGGTGGAGTTCAAATATCCTCTTCTAAAAAGGAACCTTAGCGGTTGATAACAGATTCAGTCCAGCTGTGAGGGAGCCTGGCAGGGAACAGATGAGAAGGAGGAAGTAGTCTGAAGACTCAGGAGGGGAGGTGTGTGTGAAGGCACTGCCCAGCAGTCAGGACAGCTAACTGCTGGGAGGAAGGGAAGGGCCTTGTCTCTAGCTACCACCCAGAGGGTCCACAGCCAGTGCAAAGCACAGCCAACACTGGGACCTAGGCCAATCACTGGGCTAGACCTCCTTCTCCTAGCAAGTCTGAATTTCTGTGTTTCCCCTTACTCTCTGTCAGATCTCACTGCATTGCCTAGGCTGGCCTCGAGCTCACAACTCAGTCTCCCGAGGAGGAGCTATCATTGTAGGTATGTGCCACTCGCTCATCTGTTCATTGTTTAAACATGTGTATCTTTTTCTGATTACGAAATTTTGCAAGCCTTAAGGAGGAAAAGAAGTAGTTTGATCTGATACCTTCAGCTTACTGATGAGAGAGTGTCTCATTTGTAAGAAGGAACTTGAGACAGTGAACGGGCTGGGGAGGACTCAGTAGTTAAGAGCACCTGTTGTGGCCTTTGCAGAGGACCCAGGTTCGGTTCTCAGTATCTACACATTGGCTCACAACCTTCTGTAATTCCAGTTCTAGGGGATCTGATGTCCTCTTCCGATCTCTTTGGGTCCCAGGTACTCTCTCGGTACACATCCATACATGCAGACAAAATACTCATATACATTCATATGTACATAAGTCTAATATATATTTTAAAAATAGTCTGACAGTAAACTTCAGTGGTAGAGCACTTGTCTTGCATGTGTGAAATCCCCCAGCACTGAAAAACCAAGAAATGAATAGCCAGACACCATGGCACACATCTGTAATCCCATACTTGGGGGGCAGAGGTGTGGCATGAAGCGCAACACAGGCCACTTAAGGGAAATGTGTATTTGTATTCTATGAGTGTCACAGTCGCTGTCCCCTGATCCTGGCCCTCCTGGTCTGTGTCATTTGGCTTCCTGTGTGTATCAGCCAGCCACTACTGCAACAAACATCAGAGACAATCAATTTGTAAAGCAAAAGGTTTGCTTTTGACTCTTGGAGGTTTTATCTGTACCTGTAGGAGGTCGCACATCACGGCTGGGGTTGGGGATAGAGGTGGTCACCTCACGGCTAGGATGGGAAAGGGGGAAGACAGGACTGGAGCCCTTTGTTCCCCTTCCATGGCACCCCTGGAGAGAAAGACCTGCCATTAGACAATGTTCCCCCTCCTGGACTCCTCTGTCTCTGCCTCTTTCCCTTCCCCTCCCCTGGGATGTATACTTGTGTAGGTGTTCAGAGTGGATGTGTACACATGTGAGTGTCAGTGTGCATACATGTTTGAGTATGTGGGTGTGGAGGTCAGAGGCAGACATCAGGTGTATTCCTAAATCACTTGCTTTTAATTTTTGAGAGTCTCACTGAACCTGGACTCATTAATTGGCTAAACTCCCTGGTCAATGAGCTCCAGAGATCCTCCGTCTCTACTCACCCCCAGCCCCTCCCCCCTGCCGTCTTTTACAAGTGGGCTGGAGATGAGGCTTTCCAATCTTCATGCCCAGAAAGCACTTTATAGATGGAGGCACTTTCCAGGCCCAGGATCGACCTCTTAAATGTTCTACCTCCTCCCAGAGGTGCCAAGCTGACGGGCACACCTTCACCTCTAATGCAGGGATCTTTACAGAACAATGCAATTTCATGCTACCTCGCCAAGGTGTCCTCTTTCTTATCCAACCCAAGGTCCACACCTCCTGATGTTCCCCTCTGGCCTCTCTGGCAGCTGGCTCTCTCAACCACTATGTACCCCTTCTTTTCATATTGGAGACTGGACCTCAACTGGCCCATCTTTGTTCCAGAGACTTTTCATACAGAGAGCTTTTAAGGTTACCTCTAGTTCCCTAACCCATTGCTACCTGCCACACAGGTTTCTGGGGCAGGGCATCCTCTCTAGCTGTGTGCCCTGCCTCCCAGGAAATAAAGCACCAGTCTGCAGAGTTTAGACTTCCATCTAGTACCTTAGGATTTCTGTTGACATTTCTGCCTTCCATGTCCCTTTGAGGCATCCAGGTGGCCTCCAAAATAACTGCTGTCATTCAAATCCTTGAACTTCTGTCATTGTAGAAATTTAGACTTTTGAAATTCTCAAATCTGCCTATTTTTAGCTCTTAAAATGTTATAGGTTTAGGGGCTGGAGAGATGGCTCAGTGGTTAAGAGCACTGACTATTCTTCCGGAGGACCTGCATCCACATGGCAGCTAACAACTGTCTATAATTCCAAGATCTGACACCCTTACACAGTTATACATGCAGGAAAATCATCAATTCACATAAAATAAAAATAAATATTAAAAATATGTTATAAGTTTAGGTAGCTGGAGAGATGGCTCAGCATGTAAGAACTGTACTCTCACATCCATATGTTACACCCTGTGTTACAAATACCTATCAGGCAGTGCTGGCTTCAACATCCCTTTGGCTACTGGGCTTATAGAGATCAGGAAACTTTATGGACACACTGTAGCTGTCAGGACCAATCATATGTAGATGGCTTAGTTGGCAAAACACAGACACGAGAACCTGATTTCAATCTTTAGCACCCATGTCAAAAGCCAGGTTCAGGGATGAGAGGTGCTCACTGGGTAAAGCGCCTTCTGGGACCTGAGCTCAGACACCCCCCACCTCCCCACCCCCCACCCCCGAGGAATTCATGTGGAAAA